>VMKM01000672.1:77500-266631 GCA_008360985.2 Macquaria ambigua | reverse complement strand
GTGTGTGTGTGTGTGTGTGTGTGTGTGTGTTAGCCTCTCATTCCGCTGCTGGACGGTGTTGCAGCTGCCTCTGAAGCCTGGGGCGCTCTGCTCTGCGGCCGCAAAGCGCGGGAGGGGCGTCTTTGAGAAAACAAGTCGCGGCGGGAGGGACCGTGGTCTCGGTGAGGCTCACGCCGTGGAGAGCGAGCCCTACAAGGGATACGATTTCGCAGGGGAACCGACTCCTTCTGCTGCTGGTTGAAGTTGTGGGTTTGGTGGGAGGGGCTTAGCGGAGTGATACGAGGCGGCAGCAGAGAGAGAGGCGGAAGTTTTTGCATAGGTTGCACAGATTTTGCCTACCCCAGCTTTAATTGGTTGATGGAGATTAACAGTTAGTGGAGCTAATTCTCCAGTCGCTGCAATTCAATCATTGCACAAGAAGAGGATATTGTTATAAGAGCTCTATTCAAAGCTCAAACGATGGAAAACCATGTGGAAAACATGATGGGAATATGACACTTCTGTTTGTTTCATGTATCAGAGTGAGGAAGGTTACAGTCTCCTCATCGCTCCACACAGATCTGATGTTTTCGTCTCTTCACTGGAAGCTTGAGTGACGTTTAAGTCGCATGCTTCATGTACGTCATCATTTATTCACTAAGTCTCTCTCCGTTTGGGTTTTGTTGATACACCAACTTTTCTACTTGAACCAAGCTTTAAAACTTTCTCTGCAATATTTTAACTTTTTTGTACATTTCCATCATTTCCACTCAGGGTTTTTATTGTTGAAAATGCTTCGTAAAACAGGTGGATGGAAAAACAATTATTCTGTATCCCCCCTCTCTCTTATTTTCTTTCTCTGCTATGATACTCCCCCCTCTCCCTCTCTGTCTGCTGTTGTGTGAAATGTAAAACAGACTGAGCTCTGCCTCCTGTGAGACAGAGCAGAGCAGCATGGCTGCATCTGAGGTAGAAAAACAAATATTTCTCTGAGAGCAGAGACTCAGAGCTGCTGCATCTGACACTTCAGAGTTTTATACAAGCAGCCCCGACTGAGCACAGTCACTTTTATCAGGAATTAGTCTCAGTGATGACAAGGTGCAGGACTCTCAGCTGGTCTGTTGTAACAACACAACTACAATGAACCACACGTTCATCACTACGTGTAGAGCAAAACAACTCCTGGGAAGCTGGAAAGGTTTTTATATTAAAGAAATACTAAGTCATTTTGGGAAATAGGCTTATTCACTTTCTTGCAGAGATTTGATGAGAAGATAAATACAGCCCTCATGTCTGGTGGTAAATACGATAAATATTAAGCCACAGCCGGTTAGCTTAGCTTCGCACAAAGACTGTAAACAGGGGGAAACAGCTAGCCTGGCTCTCTACAGGTAAGAAAATCTACCTGCCGCCACCTAATATGATCTGAACCTCACTAATTAACATGTGCTATCTCGTTTGTTTTATCCGAACAAAAACTGAAGTGTAAAAATGACAATAAGGTTACCGGCTATGGTATTGTTCTTCTCATTTAACTGTCAGCACGAAAGCGAATAAGCCCAAAATTTCCCATTTCCCAAAATGTTGAACTATTGCTTTAAAGTCAGTCAGATGTGGTTCACTTCTTTGTTGTTTTAGACTGGAGACACTGTTGATTTTACTCTAATTCTAGCTTAATTACAGTAGAAGCTAGCAATGCGTGTTAAAATGCTATGTTGTGGCATGTTAACATTCAAGCCAGTTTAATTTGTTTTGTTTAATCAGTCTGCTTAATATCTTTATGAAACCTCAGATTCTCCTCAAGCGCCAACATTTGGAGCTAAAGTCAAGACAGTTCAGTGTGTCAGTAATCTTATCAGACATTTTGTAGCCAACAGGAAACTTCTGCTGCTCACAGTTGTCTTTTTCCTTATCTCCTGTGAAATAAATCATATTCTTATTTTGGGATTACTGAAACTGATCTGTTTCTCCTGAGCCATCCCTCAGGAGAAATAAGGAGCAGCAGCAAAGCTCAATCCAAGACAAATGATCCAAAGGTTTAAAGAAGAAAGAAAAATCATTTTCTGTCAGTTACTGGGAGTAGCAGGATTTTTCTCAGTGTCCCACCTGAGCTAATGGGAAGTGTCAGTCAGTCACTGCTGTCCAACTTAGAGATGAAGAGGAACCAATTCTCTGTGTTTGTGAATTGATCATATTGGCCTGTTTATTGCTGTATTTAGATTCAGGTGTTGTCTAGTGTTAAAAGACCTGTCAATCACTTTTTCACTTCCTTAGATTTATACTGGGTGGTTGCCATTCAGTTAACTTTTCTATCACAGACTGTTTGTTCCTTTGAGACATGCAGTATGTAGGTATTGAATCCTTGAATGCTTCTGCAAACTGTTTATTTGCATATAAAAAAGAAACTGGTTCTTCAATAGGTTTTGGCTGGAACAAGATGTCCTGGTTGATTTGGTGACACATGTGGTTACTGGTGGTAATGGTTTGTGCGTTTTAGCTTGCGTTTTTTGAGGCGGAGGTTTGCTGGTTCATGCAAACCACAGTGAGAACCCAATTACTGATCCAATAACCTACAGTACTGTGTTCCTATCTCCTGGAACTTGAACATTTCAGTCACAGATCTGCTCATAGAATTAGAGCATTTGTTAAGCTGGAAGAGAGCTTTCAGTAAACAGGGAGGCTGATATCGGTGAGATACAATTACAAACAGTCAGCATCATTTCCTGTGAATCCTTTTGTGCATGTGAAGGTACCAATAACAATGAACCATGAAAACTACTGTATAGAGAGACGATTACAAAATGCAAATACATTGAATGTCCTGTCATTGCTTCTGCAGATGTGAGCACAGGTAAAGCTACCTGCTTAGCATTTCTGCCTGACGCACCTCCGACGGTGCCATTTGGCTGGCTGCAGGGTCGTCAGCCGGGAGCCACCCTTCATAGATGTTTCGCTCCTTTAATCCCGGAACATCTCAGGGTGGTGGAGCAGCGAAAGGGACGTCTCCCCAATGCTCCCTGCAGCCTGCCTTAGGATCCCTCTTTCCCCCACACCTTATCCTTCCTTCGGAGCCAGAGCCAGAAACTTCCTTGCTCTGCCTCTTGAGCTAGGTCTTGCATTGCTCACTTCTTCCTATGGCCTGTGAAGCCGATGGTTTTTAGGAGCCACTGCATGGATGTACCAACGAAACCCCTGCACCCGACTTCCACTGGGAATGTGAAAGCCCTCCAGCCGCCTTGTGCCTTTTAGCGTGTTCTGGAGGATGATACATGTGTTCTCATCGAAGGTGCTCCAGGCTTTCTTATCGCTGGCCTTGGGCCACTGGACTTTGTGACTTTGTCACAGTGGATAGATGATGTAATTATTCAGTACAATCACAGTAGTACACAGAATAATATGGTAAAGACAGTAGGGTGCATCTGTGCAGGGGGATGGTGGGAGAGCAGCTGAGCACCACGAGGGAGCTCTGCACACACAGATCATATGAATGAAACGAGCTGTGAGCTTCACAGATAAACCTGCAGCTGCATCTCTGCTGCTGCAGCTTCAACACTGTGACTCTGCAACAACAACACAACAACATCTGCTCTTACTGTAGACAGAAAACATGTTCAGCAGGCATTTAAACCCCAGCCAAAACAATGTTATGATTTGTTATGTGCCAATGGTATTTACACTCCGAAGTGAACTATTTCACTGATGTATGAACAGTATTTACATTTCATTTCACAATAAACACCACAGTGTTAGGGATAAGGTTACTGAGCTCTGTCATTCTCCGACTTCACCACCAAAAAAAAGGAAGTAGTCTTTTCACTGTGCTCTAAAAATGTCTGTGCTGTAACTTCATTATATTTAGTCAAACAAATATTTTTAGTTTTTTTTGTTCTGAAAACCATAATTGACCACATAATTAACTTTTCATTTATACAAGACTTCCTGTGCAAGAGTTCGTGTTCATGTCATTGTGTTTATTTTTAAAGATAAAGTGGAGAAAACAAAAAAGAATTCATAAATTATTAAATGTTTTCATCCTTGTTCAGTTTATTGTTTGTTTTGTTTTGATGGAATAAGAAAAACATAAGAAAAGTTCTAAAACTAAGACAAATTAAAAATGAAATATACATTGACAGATGTAAGAGTTACTGGAAAATCACATTTGGATCAATTGGTATCGATATTAAAAATCCCCTTTCAGTCTATCACTAATTTTATTATGAGCCTGAATAGGAATAGAACCTCTCACGTGCCTTTCTGTGTCCACTGAAGAACAAAGGGACCAAACCTTCCAACACTTTGGTGTCCTAATTACAATCATAAAATACAGTTTAATAATGTTTCAGGAAATGGACTAAGAGTTAGGGCTGCAACTAATGATTATTTTTATTGTTGATTATTCTGCCGATTATTTTGTTGATTAATCGAGTGTGCAATCTTTAAAATGTCAGAAAATAGTTAACATTTCCATCATGTCCATTTCCTGGAGCTCAAGTCTTCAAATTGCTTGTTTTGTCCGACCAACGCTCCAGAACATAAACATTTTTAGTTCACGATAACAGAAAAGCAGATAAAAGCAGGAAATCCTCACATAGGAGAAGCTGGAACAAGGAAATGTTTGGCATTTGACTGAAATTATCATAATTGTTGTGGATTCATTTTCTGTTAATCGACTAATCTTTTCAGCTACAGCCATGCTAACGGCTCTGTGAGGCTGTACTTCGGCACGGCGGTGCTTTGAACTAAATGCTAACATCAGCATGCTGACATGCTCAGAATGACAATGCTAACATGCTGATGTTTAGCGTGTATTATGTGGACCATGTTCACCATCTTAGTTTAGTGTGTTAGCATGCTAACATTTGCTAATTAGCACTAAACAAAAAGTACAGCTGTAGCTGATGGGAATGTCACAACGACAATGCTAACATTCTGATGTTTAGCACATATAATGTTACCATCTTAGTTTAGAGTGTTAGCATACTAACATTTTCTAATTAGCACTAAACACAAAGTACAGCTGAGATGGAATGGAAACACACTTAAATAAATAGAGAAGAAAACATCAGATCTGTGTGGAGCGATGAGGAGAGTGATAGAAACGTGCATTACTTTGCATTTTCTTTTGCTGATTTTCTGGAAATTCCTCTAAACATTGCACTAAGTTTGGATGGAAACTAATGTCTGTTAATGAAGCTAATGTCTGTACAAAATAACATGTCAGTCCATCCAATAGTTGTTGAGATATTTCAGTCTGGACTGAAGTGGTGGACCGACCAACAGAGAGACATTGCCAGCTCCAGACATCTTTTGTTCCTGGAAATTTTCAGTAGTGACCGTTAATGTCTGTCAGGGAACACCTCGCATCATTCCCTGTTGGAACAAAATGTGAAAGTACATTCAATTCTCAAATACTAAGTGCAAAATAGTGCACAGTCAACATCAGCACTCAAAACAAAAGTACTTGAGAGACTTCCTGCTCTTGTTCTGGCTATTTGTGTCACACAGTCATCTTCATTATATAGAACACACACACACACACACACATATAATGCAGAGCCAGCTGCCTGTCTCAGCCATCATCGTCAGACAGACAGACAGACAGAGATACAGACAGTCAGTGACTAACCTGTGATGAGTCTCAGATCTGTCAGACTGTTTGTGTTTTTATTGGAGGACTGAACCCTCAGAAGATTTCTGTGTCTCTGTCTGGACACTTTTTACTGTATTCATTTTTCATCTCTTCATTTTCTCATATTTACCAGCTGTTCCACTTTGCTTACGTCTTCATATTTGTTCACACGATTGTTCTCATTTCCATATATTTCGTGCTTTTGATATTGCCTGTCTATGTTGTTTTTTTCTTTAACTCAGTGTTTTCTGCTGCTAATATTTTGCAGACCCTGCGTTCATGCTGTTTGTTTTTCTCTCCTTTATTTATGCTTATTAAGTGCCAGTGCTGTCGTTTATTATTTAACATTTTCCGTTTGTATTTTTCTGCGCCTCTATGAGACCAGAGCGTTTTGGAGCTGAGACTTTGAGAAGCGTTTCGAGCTCAGTTCAGACAGAGACACATCACTTATTGAGAGCCTGTCTTCACCAGATAAACAGCAGCATTAGTCGTTTGTTCAAAGCGCTTTAAACTGCCTATGTTGGTTTTCCTGACAAGCATCCTCATGTGGTCATACAAACAACCTAATTACTGTCCTCTCTAAGTGGTCAAATTGGAGACAACTTAAGGAGGTCGGGTGGATGGTTATGTGTACAATGCATGCAGCTTTGACACTGCTGTTCACATCCCTTCTACAAATAGTCTCTTTTAACCATAAAGGCAATATTTTTCTTTTTGCCTTAATCAAGAAGTATGTGTTGCTTCAACCTACCCTGGGAACAACACAAATCTGCGAGCTCATGTTTTATTTGCTCTGGCAGGTTCGTCTGGTCCCCCTCCCATTCAGACCGATTTCCAGCCGACCTGGCTTGGGTCGAGCCAATCACAACCGTTTATCTAATATGGGTCAGGTTTGATACGATGACTGTACAGAGGAGCACCGTTGAGGCATTTTCGTAAACAAGCAAAATGGCTGCCGCTGATGTGTAATGTTCTGAATCCGCTATCTTGTCAGTATAAAATGAACTGGACGGTATATTTTCTCTAAAAGAAGAACAAACAACTGCACTTAAAGCTTTTGTTGATAAGAAAGATGCGTTTGCTGTACTTCAGACAGGATTTGCTCTGTGCTGCGTCACGTTTCGTTGCTCTGATTGGTCTGATTGTCTATCCAGTTGCATCCAGAGGCATTGTGGTCTGCGCCTGTTGATAACGCCCTTGGAAATCGAAAATGAACTGAGAGGTTCTTGCGAATTGGTCTGGCGATGCCAGGCTATCTTAAAGCTTCACTAGGGCTGATAGTCGAACCTCTGAAGGTTTTTGGTAATGAAAATTGTCAACTACTGAAAGCCAGCATCAAACATCTTGTCAGTTACTGTTACTACTGTTACTTATTCTTCGTTCAGATGGTTTAAATCAAAATGTTGCCAATTTTAGACTATATTTTATTCAAGTTCCTCTGAGCCATTTCCAGGGAACCAACAGAGACTCCAGGAAGTTACTGTTTTCACCCAAGAAATAGTCCGGCACATAACCCCTCGTAAAACGGAGAATTGTCCGTTTTACTCTTCTGTTTTTGTAAAGGGTTACACATACGTGTTAATTAGTTAGCCTTAGAGGTGCTGGTAGGTGGATTGTGTAACCATTGGACTGAGCCAGGCTAGCCGTTTCCCCCTGTTTCCAGTCTTTATGCTAAGCTAAGCTAGCTGCCTCCTCGCTCCAGCTTAATTTTTACAGAAATGAGAGTGGTATCAATCTTCTCATCTAACTCTCGAAAATGTGGAACTATTCCTTTAATGAGCCGAGGTTAATGAGATTCGGAAAAGACACAGAGATAGAAGGACAGAGGTCATGACTGTAGACCATCAGAGGAGAGGGGGAAAGAGAGGGAGAAGTCTGGATGCTAATGAATGTGTTGCTGCAACAATAAACACATCCTGTTATCAAGGAACCCAAATGGAGTCAGGCACTTTGGCGATGCCAGCAAATCAGACTGAATTGAATGGAGGTGGACTGAATAGAAGTGAAATGAATTGAATCGGGAGAGGCAGAAAGAGAGACAGGGAGGTAGAGCGAGCATCTCAGTCTAATAGAGCATATAAAGGGTTTTGGATGGAGCTCTAACCTGAGTGTGACCCCATGTTAACACACACTCAGGCTCTGTTGATGGCTTCATGAACTCACACCTTGCTGCAAGTTAAAAATCCAGGATGGGACCATTTCGTGAAAAAATATTGCTTTTTTTTTCAGTCTGAAGTAATGGGTTTGGGCTGAGCGGTAGAAAATCCATCCGTCAGCAGAGATGAATGAAATGCGGGAAAAGTCCTCAGAGCACAGAAAATGAAAGTTCCTTTTTTTTATGTTCAGGTAATTTTTCGGGCTGATAATTCGCTCTGTTACAGTGTTCACCTACTGGATTGTAGAATTAAACAAGGTTGTCTAGACATGGAGTTGACTAGAGGGAGACGTCCTGACTGGATTTTACAGCTCCAAACATACAGAACTCGCTTAGGTTTGAATACAAATGTGACATATCTGTATTGCTGTAAACGAGATAGTAGTTTTGTTTTGTCTCATCAGTCTGTTATGTTATTATTGTGCTTAACGGGCAACACATACTAATACATTGAATAATACATTCTTATGCCACTGGACTGCACCTCCTACAGTTTTGACAACACATACACACACATCGAAATGTGCTTTTTGATGATCTGTCGTACAGTTTTCCTGAGTCACTAAGGCTCAGCAGTGGTCTGGATTTTGTCTGAGGGGGAGCACACAGACCCCTGAAGACTATAGGCTAAAAACCCAGAGGTGTAGCCTACTTAAGTTTAAGTTAAATATTCAGACATTCGCTGTGGTTCATCCTCATCAGTTTGTCATCAGTTTCACCAGGTTAGTTGTGCAGTGCAGGATAAAGATTGACTGATGTTGTTTTTACCTCATGATCTGATATTGAAGGCTGCAACTTGACGGTAGGAAACTGACCAGCAATCATCTTTAAAGTGCATGCACATTGTTGGTCAATTTGTAACCTTCCTCACAGTAATACATGAACCAAACAGAAATGTCATATTTCCATCATGTTTTGGAAATGCTTTGACTGGAGCTCTTTTAATGACGTCGTCTCGTTGAGTCCTCTTCTTTAATGGCACCGACAGGAGAATTAGCGCCACCAACTGTTTATCTCCATCAACCAATGAGCTAATATTCACATAACAGTAGTGGATGGAAACAAGCATTAATTTGCATTTTCTTTTGCTGCTTTTCTGGAATGTCATTTAAAATTTGCTGCACATTTGGATGGAAACTTGGTTAATTAAATGGCAATCCATCCAGTAGTTGTCTGGACCAAAGTGGTGGACTTTGGTCCAGCATTGCAATCTGCAGACATAAGATTTTTCTCAATAGCTTTCTTGTTTTTTTTTTTTCAGACATTTCAGACCAGCTGTATTTTCATCTGGGCGTCCTCCCATTATTTATATATATATATATATATATATATATATAAAGAAAATAATACAATATGGCCCAATGCAAATTTGACATGAATTTTTCTCACTGTTAAACTGTGCTATTAATTCACACTCGCTTCTTAAACTGTGCTATTAACTCACACTCGCTTCAGACTTTTATTTTAAAGTGGTTCAACTACAAATCATGTGTCATTATATTCCCATACATGGTCATGCTATTTTGTACATTTTGTCAGGGCAGCTAAACTTATATATATTTGTATGAATGACAGGAGAAAACAATTTCTTGCAGAAAATAAAGCAGACTGAACAATTTCTAAAAACGTCTGATGACCGTGCTAGCGGCCACCAGCGGGTCAAAGTTTTCACTCATTCTGTGAAATATCTCAACATCAACTTGACAGTCATGTTTCCCAGTTGACAAATCCTAACTTTTTTTGTGATCCCCTGACTTTTCCTCTAGCGCCACCAGCAGGTCATTATTACAATTTGTCCAGTGCCTGCAAAACTAATAACATTCCCATCAGCCTCAGCTGTACTTTGTGTTTAGTGCTAATTAGCTAGCATACCAACACGCTAAACTAAGATGGTGAACATAGTAAGCATTATACCTTCTTAACATCAGCATGGTAGCATTGTCATTGTGAGCATGTTAGCATGTTGATGTTAGCACTTAGCTCAAAGTACAGCCTCACAGTAGCATGCTAGCATGGCTATAGACTCTTAGGCTTGTTGTGACATAAACAGATGGCAGCTTTGCATTACACCCCTAGTGGAGACACATGTCAAATGATGTCATTCCTAAATAGCCCAAGTTATCCTGAAAATAGCATTAGCTTATATGGTGTGCTGTGCTTCGGCAAATAAAGAATATTCCATAACCCAGCACCAACCGGCGAGGGTTAAAAATGAAGAAATCCTCCTCCTCTGTATTTTCAACCCTTTAAGTTTGCACTTTAAATATAGACTCTATCCGCTAAGCAGCAGTTGCATGAGAGCCAGCTAACTAACATTTTAACTCACCGCCCTCCCAGAGGTTCAGATGAAGATGGGAGGAGGAGGGAGGGAGGGAGACGGAGGGGAAATTAAATGGTGTTTCTCCTCTGTTTTGCTGCCAGGACTTCCCTTATCAGGAGCCTACAGATTGAGAAGACACGACTGCCCCGCTCCCTGTAGTTTGTATTATTTATTGTTTATTGGTGTAGAAAATAAAAAAATAAAAAATGCATCGTGTTGGAGACATTTAGGCAGGAAGCCCGGTGGAAAGATGAGAGAGAGAGAAACAGAGAGAGAGAGAGCGAGCTGATTTAGTTTGCTGGTGACATTTTGCCCTTGAGGTCTCACTTGTAGTTACACGCTCAGTTGAATGCCTCAAATGTGAAATGAGGATAAAGTGCAGCGTTAAAAAAAGAGCGCTGCATGTATTGCCTGGAAAGACGCTTATCTTCAACAACACAATTTGGCAAATAAAGACAAAAAGGAAGAGCCGGTGTTCAGATACGACGGCTAGCAGCAGGGAAAAGGGGATTATCTTTAATTAGTAATCTTAAAGCTAAATTTCATGTTGGACAAAACAGAAGCAAGATCAGATGCCAGAGTCACAGTCAGGAGAGAGTGGATTTATTCATTCAGAGAGAAAATTGAAGGTAACAAAAGAAAAGAGAGGAAATAGACTGCAGGGTTTGTTTCTTTCTCCAGTCCACGTTTTTTTCCAAGTCCACTGAGAAACAATTGTTGGATTCAAGGACACACGCAGGGCAGATACAGACCTTAAACTCAGGTTATCCACTTTGTCTTTAATCCAACTTTTACACAGAATCAAACAAAAGCAGTAAATGTACACTATAGTGCTGTAGTGTTTTATGTCAAACAGTGCAATGGAAGACGTCATTCCTTGAGGTTTTGCAAACGTGATCAGTGCCGTCATGTTTCATTTATCTCATCTGACGATAAATGTGAGGATACACAGTGTTTGTTGTTAATACATCTGTACAACATTTTCCTCTTTATATGTTTGTCTGGATCAGGGGTTTTCAAAGTCTGACACCGTGCACCTCAGAGAAAATCGAGACAACTTTAATTTTTGCCCCTTTTTTCATTTTACTTCTTAATCGCCTCCATGAGCTGTGAGTCACAGCCTCTGCTGCAGCTGCTGGCTGTGTTGATGAGCGGGCCAAATCAGCCAAACTACACTAACTTCCTGTTGTTTTTAAGAACACCTGCGTACACATGCCCTCTTACCTCACGCAGTCTCTTTACTCTTTATCTCACCTATCTCCCTCCACGCTCCCTCATTCTACTCTCCTATGAGACAGGGTTTCACAACTCTGTGTTTTTCTGGATGAGGTTGAGTTGATCCTGGTTCATCTTTTTTTGCTGGACGAAAAAAAAGAAATACAAACAGCAGCTTTAACCTCAGTTGTCCTCCTTTTTACTTCTGACATGTAGCTAATGTGTCAGCCCCTGACAACTCGTTTTGTCCATTGAACAGACTGATTTGGTGGCATTTATGGTGAAGGCAGTTTGTGTGGCAGACTGTAAACTGGAATTTCTTCTTCTACCGATAAAAATAACAGCGGCAGCCTCTGGAGTGAATTTTGGGTAAATCTCTGCGGACGACTGAAATGTAAATGTAGACATGGAGGCAGCAGAGACGAGGTTCAGACTCTGAGCAGACAGATGGGATTTGAACCTGCGAATGTTGAGGAGGAAAACGCTTGTAGGGAGCCTCCATTTCTCCCTGTGTGTGTTTCTGTGTGTGTGTGCGTGCGTGTGTGTGTGTGTGTGTGTGTGTGTCAGAGCAGCATTCTCAGCAGGAGATAATTGCATTGATGCCTGGGAGGCAGCAGTTGCCTAAATGACTTTAGACTCTGTGTGTGTGTATGTGTGTGTGTGTGTGTGTGTGTGTGTGTGTTCTTGTGTACTGTATGTGTTTGTGTGTGAATCAGCATGTGGATGTGTGCACTGTATTAGGTTTTGTGTGTGTGTGAATGGTGTATCGCCCTGAGGAAGGCAGCCATTTAATCTATTATTCAGCATCACTACTAAACACATTAATTAGAGCCTGAGGCTGAGACGGGTGCATGTTGCCGTTTACATCAAAACCTCATATCTCCTCTGTCTGTTTGAACTGAAGGTCCAATTGTCGTCACCTCAGACTTGTAAACCTGGAAATCCAGTATGTCTCTGTGAATCAAGACTTCCCAAACATATAAGGTGTGAAAAAGAAAACCCGAGCAGATAAACTGATCTGAAAGTTTTAAGAAGACGTCTATCCGTCTGTTAAAACTGGACTGAATTTTGTTGAAGCTTTGTAGATTATAACCTTTATTTCAATGGTATTCTCTGACTATATTTTCAATCTCTAACAGGTACAAAAGGATTTTCTGATTTAAAAAGTGTCATCCTTTATATACATTACAAGTGAGTTGCCACTACAGTAGGGCTGCAATCAAAAATTATTTTTATTATCGATTAATCTGCCGATTATTTCATGATTAATTGATTCATTGTTTAGTCTATAAAATGTCAAAGAATTGTGAAAAATACTCATCACAAGCCCAAAGAGACGTCTTCAAATTGCTGCTTTTGTCCGACCAACAAAGGAAAACCCAAAGAGTCTTCATTTACTGTCATAAATGACAAAGAAAAGCAACAAATCCTCACATTTAAGAAGCTGGAACCAGAAAATGTTTGACATTTTTGCTTGAAAAATGACTGAAACGATTAATTGATTATCAAAGTAGTTGGCAATTAATTTTCTTTCGATGGACTAATTGATTAATCGACTAATTGCTGCAGCTCTTCACCGCAGTGATGGCAGCTTGTTTACTTCCACCTATAACCTGGATTTGTCTATACAGTAGAGAGCTGACAAGAAATGAGGGGAGGGAGGCTGGACGACATAATCGGGGTCTTAAACTCTTAGGCCACCAGGAGACCCAAAAAGGAAATTCTTAAAATATGACCTAACAGGAAGCAGAGGCTCAGTCCGCTTCGCCGCTGTATTGTCTGCAGTCTGTGACCTTTGACTTGTAATGTCAGCGATCACAGACTTCAAGCTGAATCTTCCCCCGCACTCAATGTAAGTCACACTTCAGATAGAAGAAACAGAAAATATAAATCTCACTATCAAGTGTTTGGTGCTGAAATTACAGCTCATTCTGTTTCTGACCTGACTGGATGTCATTCTGGGAAAGCAACAGTGAAAAGTGTCAGCTAAGTGACGGGAATACAGAACGACGGAGTGAAACAGTGACCTGATCGTTGGATGTGTGTCTCCGGGCCGTCCTGTCTCGTCTTTTCAGCAGAGGAGTGTAAACAGTTGAGCTGTGGGTCGTCGTGAATGGAGGCAGTGGAGGATGATGACGGTGAAAGCCTCTGGTTAATGGACGTCCTCACAATTACCCGCCATGACCCTTCAGCTGAAGAAATCTTTCCTTTCTTTCTCTTTCCAAACATCAGGGTGATTATTATTTATCACAGACAGACGGATCTGCGGTATGGATAGATGGATGGATGTGTCAGGAGGATGAACAGCTCTGTGGGTAGATGCGGTCTCAGCTGTGGGCCCCGTGGCGCTTGTTGTCGTCGTCTCTGGGCTGTGTTTAAATAAAGCTCAGTCTAAAAGCCTCAGGTGGCGGGGAGCGAGATGTCTGACTCGAGGACCCTCAGTGGGTACAAGGCGAGGTCAGCTCAGTCTCTGCGATGTTACGATGAGTGTCCTTGTTGAACATTTGTCTTCATTGATATTAATCGTTAAAGGGGCAGTGATGTGCTGTTTCTCTGTCAGTCGTCAGATTTAAACATCAGTAATGATGACAGAAGGTGTGAATATTTATTCATCATTGACCTCATGACAAAAAGTCTGATTATTTATTGATTTCTGGCATTAATTAGATGCAGCAGGTACTGTACCTCCACAGGGACTCCTTGAATGAAACAAAAAAACATTCAATTCATTTTGTTTATTTTATTGTTTATTATCAAGCTCAAATTATTTGAGGCTGTGACTAAATGTTCATTCCTGACCTCTCACCAGCGGCCAATTAGCTTAGCTTAGCGTAAAGACTGAGAACAGGGGGAAACGGCTAGCCTGGCTCTGTCCAAAGGTAAAAAAAACATACCAGCGCCTATAAAGCTCAATAATTAACACTTTATATCTTGTTTCTTTAATCTGTGCAAAAACAGAAGTATAAAAATGACAACTTGTCATTTTTGGTTTGGTTTCTTCATCTGTGCCAATTCAAGTTTTATTCTACTTTTGACACTGTTTTGGCACTCTTCCTTGGTTCTTTTTATATAATAATAATAATAATAATGTTGAGTTTATATAGCACTTGTTAAAACCAGAAATTACTAAATGATTTACAAAAGCCAATATGAAACAATAAGAGAATGAGTAAAATGTGAATAATTGAGATCAGGTAACAAGAATAAATACCAAGAAAGAGACGCCAACAGGAATTTAAAAATGGTCTTTCCAAGTTTTCTGCAACAAAACATTAATGAGAACAGTACACACTGAGCTCATTGATTACAGAAGGACAGCAGTTCATGTATTTATAACGTAAATTAGACATCACTTCATTGCTTCATCCCATAGGTTGTACATCTGGACCCCCCATCATGGCGATGTTGTTGACCTAAACACAAGTAACTACAAACATTCCCAAGGCTCACAGCATCTGTCGACTCTCTGCTGCCTGACCCTCTTTGATGAAGGAGCGGCCCGTCGTCCCAGTGGGACAGCAGCGCTAATGCTAAGAGACAGATACCTCGTTAGCATGATAGCATGGCCCCAGAGGGAACAGTTATTTCCAGTGCTAGCCTGCTCAGAGGGACCAGGCTTGTTGTTAGCATGTTAGCGCTGGCCACAGGGATCTGAGGCTGCACCAAGACAACACACACACAGAGAGACGCACACACACACACATACACACACACACACACAGACGCACACAGACGCACACACATGGCTGATCTAATACTGATTATTGATATTTGATTTGTCATTAATTTAATTTAATTGGGTTTGGCCGAGGACAAAGACAGACAAACTGTTACATCAACAGTTTGATTTTAAAGAGACTTTGAGAGATGAAGCATCTTGTTTGTGTTTCTGTGACCTTTGACCCTTTTACTTGGGCCTTTTAAAGCAATAAAACTGAGTTATCTAGAAGCATGTAGATAGTGTATACATAAAAAATATTATTTTGAATGGTGTTTTTTAGGAAACGTGTACTTCTTAAAGTCATTGATAAAATGATATGATATTTAATATTTATTTTTACAATGAATAAAGAAAGAAGAATAAAGTGCGTTGCAATAGTCGAGTCTGGAGGCGATGAAAGCGTGGATGACCTTTTCTAGATCTGCAGATGAAAGGAGCGACCTGATCTTGGTTTAAAGTCGCAGTTGGACTATGCAGGACTGCAACACTTTAGTCACCTGAGCATCAAAAGACGACTCTGGGTCAAAAAGTACACAGAGGGTACTGACTCTATTGTAACATTATTAGATAAGGCACCCAGACTAGACGAGGGATTGTTAATATTGCAAGTGCTGAAGGGCCAGAAGGGGTAGTTATTATTATTTCTGATTTGGAGTAATTCAACTTCAGGAACCTTTTGGACATCCAGTTCTTAATTTCTTAATTTTAATGACACTATGACCTTATTTGTAGCACCACCCTCAGGACAAACCTTGTGCACCGCGATTGTGATGATGCTCAGACTTTTGTTACATTTAATTGAAGAGGAAATTAAGTTGTTTTGGGGTGTTTGCTTGATTGACAGGTGTGTCATAAGAATGCCACTTGCTTATTTCTCCTCAGCTCCACTCAGGCTTCACCCCGTTTTGTCCAAATGAGGATTTTCCAGGTGATGACACAGATAATACGGACATGTTTTCACACAGTCCAAATCGGATTGCGCCCAGAAGACCATAAAATAAGACAGTGATTCACTGAATGACTTGTGGTGTCTCAGCAGTGAGTATTATTTTGTCTTAAGACTTAATCCCTGACTGTGAAGGAGCCCTGCATGAAGAGTAATTTGATTATAGCCATTGTGTGTACAGGGATTTACCATGTGGAGGCCTTTTGTGTGAAACAGGACACTTTATCAGCTACACAGCAGCAGATAAGTCAGCAGCTGAAATTACGTCTGTCTACCATGAAGATAAGAACACTTTATCATCTCTTAGCTTATTAACAAATGGAGATTTTGCTGTTACATGTTGCGTACGGAATAAAAAAATAGACACAAGCAGATAAAACAATAAACGTGCATGACAAATATCAGGGATTAGCACTTTCAGAAGTCACAGGCTTTGCAGAGAAGTGTGTATGTCGGTTCAAAGACGGATGAAGAAGAGCTGATTAAAATGCAAAAGAAAAAACAACCTAAAAATGTGACTAAATGAAGACGACGTCACTGTTTGGAGTACATGCAAAAGCGTAAATGTCACCTTCTGGCCAGTACAAATATATTCAAAAAATCATTTGTACCAACTGCCATTAACATGATAAACAAGCCATTAACATGATAAACAAGCTATGAGGGACTCGAACACTGTTTGCACTTTACAGCCAAACTGTTCTTAACTCTGTGTGTAAATACATACTGTATGTATATATTTTTCTTTTAATGCTATGTGCATATTGTTGCTACATGTATGTTTTTATTCTATGTGTACCTGTGTGAACCACTTCAAAGACAAATTTGCAACCGACAGTAAGTTTTTCTGATTCTGCAGTACAAGGCGATTAAAGAAAACGCAGTATAATACATGAGCTATATTTTACTTTCGGCTTGTTCGGTGACCTGGATTTTAGGGCGAAAAAAGGAACTGCACTGAAAAAAGGGGAGATGGTGGATTGTTCAGTTTTTTCAAACATATTTCAATCTTGTAGAATTCTTTTAATCTTGAAAATCTACTAGTTTCAATCATGTTGAGATGAATGTTGTATGAATAATTAGATACTAATAATTAAATCATCATTATTATTATTAAATAATAACATTAAATTAATGTTGTACTTAAAATATTTAACAAGACCAGGTATAATGATGTACAAAATACTTAAATCAGAAATCGGATTCTAGAAATGATCATGTAGAATTGATAAACAAAACGTCAAAGCTTAATAACTCAATGGCGTGAGACCTTGAACACGAAAACACAGCGTATACAATACATAAAGAAGTCATGTTAGTTTAACAGATAGTAACTGAATATACTGAACATAAAAAAAGACCTTCAGGTTTACATGCATACTGCATGCATACATACTAAGTAATGTTAGTTTAACAAATAAGAATTCTGTATATTGAACATGCAACATCATTTTAATATGTGCAACCGATGTACATATTTTTTTCAGGTTAATCCAACAGATTTATTTTCATTGTGGAGCTTGAAAACAAGACAGACAACAAGACAAATTATATTTTGTAAAGCTACAGATGTAAAGGAAGAGGACAGAAGGAGGAAGAGAGGGCATGGATGGGATGGAGAGATGCATACTGACAGAGAAAGAGAGAGGGATGAGGGGGGAAAAGGTACTGAAGAGCTGAGCCTGTGGATGTTTACACTGGAAAAACACAACGTCAGGCTTATACAAATACAGACTTAAACTTTATTATTATCCCGAAGGAAATTTGGTTTGCAGGTAGGCATTAAACACACTGATGACAATGAGCAGCAGTGATGGTCTAGAGCAGCGGTCTAAACTGTTTTTTCCATGGGAGCCACTTTTACAGCAAAACAACAAAATATACGCAATTTTGGGTGCGTGATTTGGAATGGCGTTCCACGTTACTTTGCTTGAAACCGGATTCACATTCTCAAAACTTATATCAGTTCAGCTTCTTCTTCAGCTTCATTTGATTTGCTGGCAAGTGATGAAACAGTGAGCTCCGTTTTAATAATCCTCTCTTTTTTTCCTCCTCCTCCATCTATCCCAGTCTGCTCCCAGTTCTCGAAGGGCGTGTACGCCATCATGGGTCTGTACGACCGACGGACGGTCAACATGCTGATGTCTTTCTGCGGCTCTCTGCACGTCTGCTTCGTCACGCCGTCCTTCCCCGTTCAGACCAACAACCAGTTCGTCCTGCAGCTGCGGCCCCAGCTACAGGAGCCCCTCATGGCCCTGCTGGAGCACTTCTACTGGACCAGGTTCGTCTACATGTACAGCTCCGACTCAGGTGAGGACACAAGACGCATGATACTGTACAAATTACTTTTATATGCTTCTTAGAGGTTTATGTTCGACGGCAGCATTAATTGGAAATGCAGGAAGTAGTATGATGTTCATACAGAGCAGTGTAAGGGAGGATGTGTTGATCTTGGGGTGGTGGCTGGGTGTTTGTCTTCATTGCTGGCAGGTTCACGTCCTGTCTCCTCATATCAGTTAGCGCTATCATTTTTATTATTTAACCATATTTCTCTTGCCTGGCTCAAGTATTTTTAGTTCCTTACTATAAATTCAATAATAGTGTGGACAAATAAAGGCTCTTTGCTAATGAAAGCTGGGTAAAATAAAATATTGGGGGCATGGCTACACGGCTGTTTAGCGTACATTGCCACAGCACTATTCCCTCTGTACAACATCAAAATCATATCAGACTCACAACTCTGCCGCTCCGAGTTTCTCTTTAACAGACATACTGGTCTAACTCACTGAGAAATTCCCGTCAGTTCTACTTTGCCAGTTTTTCAATCAAAGTTAAGCTACTATCATTGAAACTCAACACATCTGGCAGATGTTTCACATTAAAAGGGGAAGGGATTATGTCATTTGGCCCTTTTGGCAGGCTTTCTGCAACCATAAAACAAACAAAATATTTGCTCAGTTTCTCGTTATACTGTATTATAAGTTTCTTGTTTTAATCATATGTCAGTATGTTATGACAACGTTGATTTCGTAATATTGTGATATAACAAGATAAAGTGATATGTTGTTATAACTTTAGCTTTTGAAAATGAAATAATTTAGCACGTAATAATAATGAGAAAAATATGTCATTATAACACGAAAAAATGTCCGGTTGTAATGCGAAAAGGAACAAGAAAATCTTCGTGTCATAATGAGGTTATAGTGAGAAACTGAGCAAATATTTATTTTTCATTGTAAGGTTGGATAACTTAAGTTTAGATAAGGTTTCAACAACCCCAACCTCTCGTTTATCCATCACCTTAAGGTGCTCATGAAATCCAGATACACTTAATACTATGTAAACCACAGCATGAAAAAGATTGAACTCAAATTGAGACAGGGATGTTTAGAGATTTTGATTCAGAAATATGTAGCACAAATTTCGCAAAATAAAATGCAAAGTTCATGAAGATAAACAGTTGGTGGAGCTAATTCTCCAATGGTGCCATTAAATCATTGCAGAAGAAGAAGTTATAATTATAAGAGCTCCAGTCAAAGCTCAAAATATGGAGAACATGATGGAAATATGACATTTGTGTTTGTTTCATGTTTCATCGCTCCACACAGATCTGATGTTTTCGTCTCTTCACTGGAAGCTTGAGTGACGTTTAAGTCGCATGCTTCATGTACGTCATCATTTATTAACTAAGTCTGTCTCCGTTTGGTTTTTATCGATGCACCAACTTTTACACCATTACACAAATTGAAAATGTGTATAAAAACAGGTGGATGGAAACACACTTGATGCAGGAAAGAATCAGCAACAGAAAAAAAAAGAGAGGGAGCAATTCAGGCACTTCAACTTTTGCAGAACAGTTTTTTACCTCCACCTCTTCAACCGTACAGGAAGTGCAGAAAAGTCACTGAACATAATGATGGTGTTTGACAGGAAAGTCTCAGACCCAGTCTTCATCATCTGCTGCTTGTCAGCCAGGAGCTTCCCTAACTGCAAAAAAAGAAAATTCACATTTAGAGACACAAACTTTAAATTGTGCACTCAAACTTCACCTCCAGCTCTTCGAGTCAAACAAACAAACAAACTTGGAGAATTAACAAAAAGGGCAGTTAGTTCTGTCAGTTCTGTCTCTCAGCCGGGTCTAGTGTCTCCCTACGGCCTGTGATCTGACGTTATAGTCCATTTGACAGTTGGTGGCAGACTCTGTCTAATCTTATTGCTTTTTACATCTGCCCAGGAACCATCGGTGGAAGTCTATCTAGCGTAATAGTGCGTAACTGTCTGCCCCGACGGTGCAGTCTGTCTAATGTTATTGCTCCTCAACATCTGCCGAGGAGACATTAGATGTTTGGTGGAGGCAGAGGGGCTTTCCTGAGGCTGAGAGCCTCTGACACAGCTTTGGTTTATGTCCACTATCAATGTCCGCACACCAACACACAGTGCTCCCTATGGTGATCAAAGAGAATGATTGATCAATAAACACGCAAACACTCTTTTTACACACATCCTCTAAAACATAAACTAAGTGGAAAGATTTATGCCACTGTATATGTAAGAACTACATTTTATACAAAAGAGGAAAGTTGCCACCAAACTGTCACAAGCAACACATACAGTATTATTATTATTATTATTTTTATTATCACTCAGTTACAGAAGGAAGTCAAGGTAGTCAAAATAGTGAATGTTCAAAGGACACAATCTAAGAAGTCGGAGGTGTTACGGTGAAATAGTGATCAGAACTTTTTCTTCTTTCCTCTCCCATTAATCGTCTCACAACCCCGCAGATTTATCTTGTGACCCTTTGGAGGGGCCGGACCCCTAGTTTGGGAACCACTGGACTAAACTAGCTAACTGTATATAAAGTTTTCTTTTTTTTTTGTTTGGTTTCTTTTCCCTTCCTACTGTAATTTTCTTCACTCTAACTCCTCTTCTGTTCTCATTTCCTTTTTTCTTTTTCTCTGTTCACCTCTTGTCGTCTTTATTTACCTTTTTTTCCTACCTTGTTTCCTCTCCTGTCTTCTTTTGTCTCTTTTCCTATCTTGTTTCCTCTCCTCTACTCTCCTCTCCTCTTCTTTTCTCTCCCCTCTTATTTCCTCTTGTTTCCTCTCCTCTCCTCTCCTCTCAGTGAACATAGCTGAGTGTTGTTGAGTGCCTATTTTCTGCTTGGTTGCTATTATACGAGTCGCTGCAACAGACTCTCTAATGCCTTTTAACGTGTGTGTGTGTGTGTGTGTGTGTGTGTGTGTGTGTGTGTGTGTGTGTGTGTGTGTGTGTGTGTGTGTGTGTGTGTGTGTGTGTGTGTGTGTGTGTGTGTGTGTGTGTGTGTGTGTGTGAGATCAACAAGCCAACCATTTATTACATTATGAACTTACAAGCCTTCTTTGACCTTTATTCAACACAAACGCACACATACAGATAAAGAAATGATAGACCCTGACTCATCCCATAATTATTGTTCTCTCTCGTTGCCATGGATACAGCCTTGCAGTAAAGCCTGCTGTCTCTACAGTGACTGACTGCTGGAAACATACAGTAGTTACAGTTAAGTACAGTAGAGTGTTTTCAGTCCTTCATCACCTCTTCCTCTTTCTCCTTGTCTTCCTTGTCCTTCACTTTTCTTAAACCTTCTACTTCTTGTTGCTTTCCTCCTCCGTCACCTACTTCCCTTCCTCCATTATCTTCCTCATTTTGTCTTCCTCCTCCTCTTCCTCCTTCTCCTTACTGTTCACCTTCTCCTCTTCCCTCTTGTCATCCTCATTTTGTCTTCCTTCTCTTCTTCGTTGTCGTTTTTAGCCATACTCGTGGTGTGGCTCTTGTGTCCAGCTGTTCCACCACTTTAGTTCAGAGTGAAATATCTCAACATCTATTTGTAATTACCCTTCAGAACAAGACATTGTTAAATAGCATTGCTGCCTCAGGTGGCCGTTACAGAATCTATAGACTTTGAGTTGTTTCTTCTATTCTTATTTTTTCTTCATTCAACTGTGTAAAAGTCTCATTGACCTTAAAATATCTTATTCAAGAGAGATCTGACCGCTGTGACAATAAATCTACCTTTCTTCCTCCTCTTCTTCCTCTTTGTTCTCCTCCTTGTCCCCTTCATCCTTATTGTCCTCCCCTCACCTCTTCCTCCTCCTCCTCTGTTGTCTGAACTGTCGAGAGGGCTGAGAAAGCGTTTACATGTTCCTCTCTTTCCTCTGCTGCCATCTTTCATTTTGCTCTTTTTCTCGTCTTCTTGCCTGCCATCAAGGTTCCCTTGAGCAAGTGGTCGACGTGGCTGAACTGGACAACACAGTGCTCAGTCAACCCTTCTATTGATTCAAAAGCAAAACAAACATTGGACAGGAGGACAGACAGCTGCTAAGGAAATAAAGCAGGGAAAAGAAAGCATCAGCTCGCATGAACAGAGGCCATGTGTAACTGAACATGAAACTGATTTCGTATGTGCGGTTGACATAACTGCTGCCGCATCACTAGTCTAATGTATCGCTAACACACCGTTAGACACGCAACATGCACACACACACACACACACACACACACACACACACACACACACACACACACACACACACACACACTGTTATCCGCACATGCAGCAGCAACACAAATTACAAGCTCTGTTAAGAGTAAGACAGTAGGAGAGAGAGAGACGGACTTTTATCTTCCTTTTCTCAAGTTGAACAAACCAAAGACAGTGGTCACTTTTTTTAACTCTCTTTTTCATCAAGTTTTGTATGATGCTTTGGTGGTTTTTATGAGTGGTTGAAATGACTAATAAACCTGAAATAACTTGACTCAAAGACAAAGCGTCTCTGAAGCTGTGAAAACATCAAATCCTTTAGAGGAGTGGAAGTGACGATCGATGAGACAAAGCTGTTTGATGACGCCATGCTAACATGCTGATGTTAAGCAGGTATAGTGTGTACCATGTTCACCGTTTTAGTTTAGCGTGTTAGCATCCCTGGTTCGAATCTGGAATGGCTGTTGCATCTGTCTCTCTCTCTCCCATGTTTCCTGTCATCTCTCCAATATTAAAAGCATTAAAAAAAAAACAAAAAAAAAAAAAACACAAATGTGAATGTCATGGTGACCGAATGACCGACCGACCAACAATGCAATCTCTGGAGGCACGCTGCAAGATAGCTAATTTATTCAAAGTGTCAAACTCGTGAATCAAATCAAAGCTTTGTTGTTCCCTCTGATGATTTCCTTCACAAATATGGCCTCATAATTGCGATCAAAATTGTGAAAACGACTAGTTACCTTGATGTAACTCGTGTTGATCCACAGGTAAAGCCTGAACAAAATAGAATAAGTGTATGCCAACATAATGACCCTGATATGGCCTCATGTTGACCCTGAGTTGACCCTGATATGGCCCCATGCTGTCCCTGAGTTAGCCCCATGTTGGCCCTGAGTTGACCCTGATATGGCCCCATGTTGTCCCTGAGTTGACCCTGATATGGCCCCATGTTGTCCCTGAGTTGACCGTGATATGGCCTCATGTTGGCCCTGATATGGCCTCGTGTTGGCCCTGATATAGCCTCATGTTGGCCCTGAGTTGACCCTGATGTGGCCTCATGTTGGCCCTGATATGGCCTCGTGTTGGCCCTGATATGGCCTCGTGTTGGCCCTGATATGGCCTCGTGTTGGCCCTGATATGGCCTCGTGTTGGCCCTGATATAGCCTCATGTTGGCCCTGAGTTGACCCTGATATGGCCTCGTGTTGGCCCTGAGTTGTATCAGACAGTAGTGTGTTAATGAGCGTCTGAGGACAGATGGAGGCTGATGCTGTAATTCTCTATATGAGCTGCTGGGGAAAAATCACTGGGAGGGATGGAAACAAACTGGTACACTGCTGAGGAGTCTCCTCTCCTCTTCCTCCTCCTTACGTTCTTATCTTATCTCCACTTTCTTTTCCTCTCTTCTCCTTTTTCCATTTGTTTTTCCTTTTCTCTCCATCCCTTCTTCTGTCCTCCTCCCTTCTCTTGTCTCCTCTCCTCTCCTTTCCCCTCCTCTTCTCTCCTCTCTTGTTTCCTCTCCTCTCCTCTCCTCTCCTCAGTGCATTAATAGTAAATGACATGCATGCAGGATGTTTATGGAAATTAGATGCAGAACGGAGAGCAGAATAATGTCTATATTTATAAAACTCCTCTCTCTCTATCTTCCTCTGTCTCTCTCTCATACACCTCTATTTATATCTTTAATCTCTCATTATAATCTCTCTCTCTCTCTCTCTCTCTCTCTCTCTCTCTCTCTCTCTCTCTCTCTCTCTCTCTCTCTCTCTCTCTCTCTCTCTCTCTCTCTCTCTCTCTCTCTGTGTATTAGTGACTGACACTCTCTCTGTCAGTGTGGGTGTCTTGCTCTGCTGTATCTCTAATTGAAGGTTATACATTATCATTAACACACACTTGACTTGTT
This sequence comes from Macquaria ambigua, assembly GCA_008360985.2. Lineage (NCBI taxonomy): Eukaryota > Metazoa > Chordata > Actinopteri > Centrarchiformes > Percichthyidae > Macquaria > Macquaria ambigua. The sequence goes on along the minus strand of VMKM01000672.1, from coordinate 242,242 downwards.
TTGCTCAGAGTGTGGGTGTTTGTTATGTGGAGAGCTGAGCCTCTACAGCAGCTGTAAACACTGTCACTGTGTGGATGCTAATGAGCAATTACCTATCAGAGGTTATCACATAATCTTTGTCACATAGCAGCAATTATGAGCAAAGTATCCTCGGTGTCCATTTCTCTGCTTCCTCTACCTCTGCTCTTCGCCAGACGTAGAGAGTAAATAACTAACACTACATGGCCAAATGTATGTGGACAGCTCAACATTGCAGCCATATGTGATAGCTGAACATGTGATTGTGTCCCCAGGGGTATTAATGTGCTCCTTTAACAGCCTCCACTCTATTGGTTTCACGCTTTCCAGCTGATTTTTGGTACCACAAAAACGTTAGTGAGGATCAGAACTTACTTGGTATCAGCTCTAATCATCTAGTAAGTCATAATCACAGCAGGAGAAAATATTTTAAGATATTAGCCAACGTAAAAGTAGTTTTCAGAATTTGATTCACTGCAGAAGGTGAGAATAACGCTTTATTATTTCTATAAATTAGTCTTTAAATAAACAAATTACTTTTGGAATTAGTTTCTGTGACTTTACATTCATTCTTAGGACATTATTATTATATTGCTGCTCTTTTCCACCACTGCTGATTGTTAATTGATCGATTGTCATGTTGCTGCAGGTGTTCGTGTGGGATGACAGCATTCATCAACAGCACAGTCAAAAATAATGTGATTCTTGCCGTTTTGTTCGAGTGTGAATGTGTTACTCAAAGTACAGTTGCAGTTAGTGCGTAGTATAATTGGGTTCTCCAAGTCTGAGCGAAGGAAGGCCACACACACACACACACACACACACACACACACACACACACACACACACACACACACAGTTGTGCAGACTGTGTGTGACTTTACGTTGGCTCAGACTTTGAGACACACTGAGGTAATAACCCTGGAGGAGGTGTCGCTGTCTGTGTGTCAGACAGTATCTTTGAAGTTCCTTTTTCACGGTCTCTCTGTTCATCTCTCTCTACTCTTTGAAGTTTATCTGAATTTTGCTGACTTGTCTTTTGATTACTGTGTGTGTGTGTGTGTGTACTCTAAAATGCTGATGTGATTACTCTGCATGTTGACTCATAGGGTTTTACAACACAGAGCAAAAACTCCCTGTTAGGTTGTAGAAACACGCTAGAAGACAATTAAAGCTGCATATATTGATTGATTGTTCTCGCGGTATAAAGTTGTTATGGCTAATGTCTTTGCAGTTGCTTACTTACAAATCCAGCAGAGCAACATGATCATCCCATTGCTAGCTAACAAAGACTGTTTGTGTCCACTTGATGAATTTAAGTCCACTATTCACTCCCTTTTTAGCTCTGGTTTGGTCTCCACCAACTCCTGAGGGGAATATCTGAGTCTTTAGCTGCTAAATGCTCCACTTTCTTCACCAGCAAATCACTATCTTTTAACCCGTTTCTACTGCAAGAACTTTTCCAGGAAACCAGGAACCATTTTAGGAACACAGGAACGTCACTTAAGTTTCCACTGAAGGAACCAGGGTCTTATTTAATCAGCTGATTTCATGGCCATCGCTGGATTAAAAGTATCCCAACAAGAATTGTTAGCTAAACTGGAAAAGAATATCACAGTATCAACATGCAGATGGTATTTGATGCCCCTCATCTAGATGCCATTTCAAAGAATTCTCCACTCTGTGTAATCGCAGAATATAAACTCCTCCTCTGGTTAAAACCAGTGCAGTGGGGTTATCAGAGCTTGTTTGATGAAAACATCTGCCTGCTGCTGCTGCCTGCTGCTGGAAACACTGAGGTTGAATTGGACAGTAAATGTGCTGCAAAACCAAAACTAGGAGCTAAAAGAGGCTAAAAAGCTCCATAGAGCTGCACAGTGGGTGATAATTCTCTGGGTTTGTTGTAAATAGAAGAAATATTCATAAGTGAAGTTTAAAAGTGTTTTTGAAAAGTCATGATGATGGATTGTTTTTTCTCTGCAACTTTGTCTGGAGTCAGAGAGGTCTGTGTGCCTCTCTGGAAGTTACTTTAGTATTTATTTTAAAATTTAAAGTTTAGCCATGCTAGCAGCATCTATGGATGGCAATGTAGGTCGGTCATTCGGTTCGTTCCACCACTTTGGTCCAGACTGAAATATCACAGGAGCTATTTGATAGATTGCCTTGAAATTTATACAAACATTCGTGGTGCCCAGAGGATGAATCCTACTGACCTTGGTGATCCCCTGACTTTTCCTCTAGTGCCAAAATCTTGACAACTGTTCAGTGTATTGCCATGCTAATGTCACCATTTTGCTCAAAGCACCACTGTGCCAAGTTGGTATATCATGTTTCTGCTGACCGACTGTGCGAGGTCAGGTTTTTCTGCTTAAATAATGTATTACAGCTCAGAAGAGGAGACGGTGTGAAAGATAAAAGACTCAAGTTTGCCCTGAAAAGCTTCTCAGATAAATCTCATCTCAGATATTTCTTCGTCATCACCACTAATTATTCTTTCTCATTCAAATCAGGCCACTTAAACAAAAATAAAACCATCACGAGTCAATGGCGTCTCAGTGTGAAGTGGCTTTTTGAAGTTAAACCCAGGCCAAGTCCAGCCTGAGGCAGACAGCAAACATCACAAGAGTTTGATTCCACTGGGGAAAAAAAACAAAAAAAAAAAACAGCTTGACATTCAGTTTGAGAAGCCACTGCCTCTTCAAATCCACTGCTGAGTATTTCACATGAAAATTTTCTCAGTGTTGGTTATGTGCTTGCCAGCTATGAGCAACAAGGCAGACAGTGTTGAGGGAAGTAATCAGTCAGGCTGTAGCTAGATGAAATAGAAAATACAACCTCCAACAACTCCAAACACGTCTGATTTACATGTTGTTTATTGAACAGAAATAGAAGTGTAAAAAGGAGACATTGTGGTTTTAGCAGCAGTTTGCTTTGGAGCTTTAGCATTGTCCTCACAGTGGGGTCATCAGGTTTGAGCTCTATCGTTAAAACAAGAAAAATATTTCATTATAACAGCGTACGGACCTATCTGATTAAAAGAAGAAAAAGAAGAGAAAAATTAGTTAATAAAAAAAAAAAAGCATCTTGAAGCGATGAAATTTCCTGATGTATCAGTTACTGTTTCTCCATTAATGATATCTTATCTCCTCGTGAATTGCATAAAGGTAGTTATGTGAAAAGATGCACGGATTCACGTTTTATTTATTTCTCTCTCAGGTCTGTCGGTGCTGCAGAGGATCTTGGACACGGCGGCGGAGCGGAGTTGGCAGGTCACCTCCGTTAACTTGGACACGCTGACAGAAACAGCCTTCATCAAGCTGCTGGCCGACCTGGACTATAAGAAGGACTTTCAGATCATCATCGACTGTGAGCTGGAACGACTCAACTCCATCCTCAATCTGGTAAAACACTCACTGATCCTAATGTCAATAAATCACTGTCACATTAGTCTGATATAAACAAAAGACATGATAATCACCGTGGACACAGGACACTGTATTTTATACAGTATTATTACTACAAAATATATTTAACTTTATAGTACAAGAAGTATAACATGTTTTAATCTTCGTCTTTCATCTCTCTAAGTACACTATTGACCTCTGATGGTGTTATTATTCAGTTACATATCCGGACCTGCAACTTGTAATGTTTTAAATGAAAAATATGGCGCCCACATGATTTGTTTTAGGTCTGTTCTTTTTTTATTTTATTAAATCAGTTTATAAGTAAGCCCCTTTGTTTTTGGCTGGGTTAGGGTTAATGCTGCTGTTGACACAGTAACATTACCTTGCCCAAAGTTAGCTAACTTTAGCTTTGTTTGGGTCAACGAGCGCGCCGACCAACTGAAAGCGAAAGCAAAGTTTACCCTTATTCATTTTCTGTGGAACGGGAACAATTCGCTTCTCAAGGCATTGTAGCCAACAGTGTGTGATGCATTTCAAAACACCCACGCCTATTGTTTTATGTGTAAAATCCCACACATTAACCGCATCTTAATGCATATCAACTCCCCAAAAAGTCACAGATTTTATCACATTCGCTCTCGATCTACACATCTCAGCTGCTGTATCCTAACTGCCACTTCTGTCTATATGGTGGGTCTGATTTGTGCTTAAATGACACAATAATACCAGGTAGTATTATTTCCCCAGGTAGATGTCCCTGCCATGTATACGAGTAACGAGGTTTCTACAGGGCTTCTTTTGGATGTGTACATGTGCATTACAAGGGAGTGCAGACAGGGAAAATAAAAGCTGAGCCATGCGTCCTTGTGTTTAAATGAACTCCAAAGTCAGACTAAAACTGAAACTAAAGCTCAAAGTAGCTCCCAAAAACCGATTTGTTTGTTCCCTCTGCTGAATGTTTAATTATTTGTAAAATTCAGACACTTTCGTACTATCAGGAAAAACAATAACCAGGTTACTAGAGTGCATAGAAATGTTACGATTACCTGCGTTACCTGGTTTCTCTTTCTTAAGTGCACGTAAACACACTGCCAGCCATCCTCAGTAGGAGAGCAGTGGAAGTGTAATGAAACAGGCACATCATGGCTAAGCAGTGACAACAAGCACTTGTTGGTACAGGCCAAAAGATTAAAATAAATATATTTTTGCTGCAAAAAGGATGTTTTGGAATATTATGGAATAAGTTTGTAAGAACCAGAGTGAGAGAGAGGGCAGAGAAAGAAACTATTTATTTTTAAGGAAGCCAAAAGCTGCTCAGCTTGAACTTTGGCCAGAAACAAACCATCTTTTGAGAAACTCCTGTGTGTTGGATCTGTGAAGTGAAGCTGTTGGCTTCAGCTGAATTTATTTTATGTTTAGTTAAGTTTCACATGGCCTGGCTGAAAATATCAGTAGTTTGACTTCATTTGGTTCATTTAGTTTAGTTGAATGTGAGTGAAGTATCAGGTGGAGCTTTGGATCGGCTGGGTGCTTACTTAAGTGGTTACACTTTTAAATTGATGCATAAGACTTGGAGGAAGTGGTGAAAGATTTTGTGCTTTCGGAAATTCGGTGGCATGGCAATAAACAAGAAAAAAGTAGAGGACAATAAAGTTCATGCGCACATTTGAAGGCACCAAAAGCATCAGAATTATGAAACAAGACTTAACAGTCTACAGCCATGCTAGCTGCTCTGTGAGACTGTACTTTGGCACAGTGGTGCTTTGAGCTAAATGCTAACGTCAGCATGCTAACATGATCACAATGACAATGCTAACATGCTGACGTTAAGTAGGAAGAATGTTTACTATCTGAGTTTAGCATCTCTGTTGGCAGTCGGTCGGATAGTCAGTCTATCACTTTGGTCCAGACTGAAATATCTCAACAACTATTGGATGGTTTACCATGGAATTTGTGTCAGACATTCATGTTCCCCTCAGGATGAATTGTAATAACTTTGGTGATCCTCTGACTTTTCATCTAGCGCCACCATCAGGTCAAACTTCCAGCTTGTCCAATACTTTTGTTTATGACGAAATACTGTAGCTGCAAAACTGTTGACATTCCCATCAGCCTCAGCTGTACTTTGTGTTTGGTGCTAATTAGCAAATGTTAGCATACTATACTAAAATGGTAACAGTGGTAAACATTACCTATTAAACATCCGCATTGTCATCTTGAGCATGTTAGCATTTAGCTCAAAACACAGATTGAATTTTAATGGATTTTATCAGGTTTTTACTTCCATTTGGAGTGCTGTTTATGATCGGGCGCTCATTGTTAAACACCCCAACAACAAGAAAGAAAGAAGGAAGTGGTACATGGGAAAGGAGGCAAGAAGAAGAGGAGGTGAAGAGGATGGAGCGATTGAGGAGGAGTACTGTTCAAACAGCTTTCTCCTCCCTCCGTCCGCCAGCAGTGAGTAGCGTTCAGCGCTGCAGACCAGCTGTGTTAGTGAACGTTCATTGACTGATGCTCATTAGGAGCTGGACCTGAGAGGGAGACGAGAGCCAACACCTGCTTCCTCCCTTCCTCCTCCCCTTTCTCCTCCTTTCCTCTCTACAGCTGTTTCTCTCTCCACCTCCTTCTCTTTCTCCTCTTTATAGCCTCTCCTCTACTTTCCTCCTCCATTTTCTCCTCCTGTTCTCTCAGTCTTCCTTCCTCTTCTGTCTCCTCTCTATGCCTTTCCCTCCTCCTCTCTTCCTTTCCAGTCCTCTCTCAGTTGACTCTCACCAATATGAGGAGACCCTCTCTCTTTCTTTCCATCTCTTCCTGAGGGCGAAGATGGGCAATTAATTCCTCAAAGACGAATCAAGTCTTCCAATTAGCAGCTGTTTGACACACACTCAGACACACACACACTCACAAGCACACATGCAGATGGGTGTGATGAATGTGTAATGGATGCTTTTTATCATCATTAGAAACATCAGAAAAATGTAATTAGCATATCATTTACTCTGACTTTTCTCTTGCTCAGATTGCTGCTCAGAGGAGAAACTTGAAAAACTACCAATACATCCTGGCCAATCTGGTGAGTCTGTCTATTTACTGGAAGAGGTATAGGGTATGTGCAGGACGAGTTCAGTCAGTGAAACTTGACGCTCTGATCTGTGCGTGCGTGCGTGCGTGCGTGCGTGCGTGCGTGCGTGCGTGCGTGTGTGTGTGTGCATGCGTTAGGGCTTCATGGACCTGAACATGACGGAGTTTCAGAAGCTCGGGCCGAACGTGACGGGCTTCCAGCTGGTGAACCGGTCCGATCCAGCTGTGGAGAAGATCAACCAGGAATGGCTGGACTTTGACAGCAAAGACCTCAAGCTGGCCCGCAAGAGGCTCAAGGTACACACACACACCCACACACACCCACACACACACACACACACACACATAAACCTGTGCTACTATATTTGTGAGGACATTGTATGTGCTTATATTCACTATGTGTAAGCTTTCCCAACCTTAACCTTAAGTCTAACTGAAATTAAATGTCATGTTTTTTGTCTGCTACAGCATCTGTGCTGTAAATCACTTGTCCTGTGTTCTGCTCTGAGAAAAATCAGAAACCAAAAGGAAGAAATGAATGTTTTATATTTTTTGGTTTCATGATGGCGCCCCTTATCTTTAAACCACTACTCCTCCATCAACTTGTTTACATACAGCCAATCAAATTGTTTTCAGTGTTTTGGTGTAACTACACATACTTTTGTTCTCCTGCATCATCAAACCGGTTCGTTATGACTCTGTTTTCTGTCATCAAGCAATCAGGATACGTCCTGGAGATTCAGTGGACACCAAGTTCACAGGTTCACAATGAAAAATCTGACAGTTCACTCTCTACGTCACTGAACGTCCTCAAAACTTTGTTAATCCTCTTTTTTTTAATCCAGAACATTTCATTCCAGTAGCAGTACCTGTAGCCGACCCGTGGCTCTGATCAACAGCATGAAGTGATAAAGAAGAAGAAAGGCTATAACTGTTGACTTGAGTTTAAAGCTGTAATCCTCAGTCTCAGTCTCAGTTCTAGTTGATTTGTCAACACCTGTAGTTACTGTGGTAACAGCAAGGGTGGTCTAATACTACAGCAATCTGTGGATGAGCAGCTACATTGTCAGAAATCCAACGTTAGAGCTGATGTATCCGTTTACTGTGCAGCCAAACAACTCGGGCTGTTTTAATAGTCATGACCGTTGTCTTAGTTCTTAGATACATTGAGGATGAACGATCGCTGTCAGCGCTAACCTCTGTGACAAATACACTGTCTCTCCTGTGGCCACTTCCCAATAAAAGGCTTCCCGTGTTTCGCCAGTTGAAGTGTGTTTAATGTGAAGCAGCAGCAGTAGGAGATGTTGTGTTAGCATTAGCAGTGACTTGATTCGGCTGTAGGAGAGGGAACAGTAAACAGTGAGGCTGACATCAATCAGATCAAATTACAAACAGTGACATTAGATTACAAGCTGCATCGTTTCCTGTCAGCCTCTCATGTGGGAATGGCGCCCACTTCCACTAACAATGACATAATAACATGGAACTAATATATAGAGAGATGATTACTGAATGTAAATACATTGAATGGCCATTGTTGAAAATGGTATCAATCATTTATCATTTGTCAGTATCATTATTTCACGAAAATCCACAACACTGCTGAGCCTCATTATCATCCTCGTCTCTGACTGCTCAGTACACAGGAGCGCTGACCTACGATGGCGTCGGCGTCATGGCGACGGCTTTCCAGAACCTGCGGCGGCAGCGGATTGACATCTCTCGCCGTGGCAACGCAGGGGAGTGTCTGGCAAACCCTCCCGCTCCATGGGGACAGGGCATCGACATACAGAGAGCACTGCAACAGGTAAACATATACACACAAATATACAGCATCCACATATTAATACACGCGATAACACTGAGTCACGTCGCCACAAGCGTTTAGAGTCAACATGGTGTGTGTATATGTGTCTGTGTGTTTGCAGGTTCGTCTGGAGGGGCTGACGGGTCGGGTTCAGTTTGATGAGCGAGGACATCGCACCAATTACACTCTGACTGTGATGGAGCTCAGCCACACCGGACCCAGGAAGGTGCTGCTGCCGCTGCTTTTTTTTTGTTAAACAAATTTGATTCTAACAGAAGTTTGGTGTGGAGTCGCACTCTGCAGAGAGTCAGGAGTCTGCTGGTTTTCACTACATCAGCTCATTTCAATAATTAGCTCCCTCTTCTCTGATTAGAGGTGTGATCATCAGTGAAATCAGCTGCTGCAGCACTTGTTTGGTATTAAAAACCTGCAGACTCTCAGCTTTCTTTTAAACTCCATCAGACACCACAGCATTACAGTATGAGTTATTGTAATAACCTACATGATTATGCTTGCTTTGTAGTTTATCAGACTTTCCACAGAGCTACAGGCCTCAAATGCGACATTTTAAAGCCTGGAATTTAGGTTTACTGTTTGCTGCAATCTTTGTCAACTGGTGGAACCAGAAAATCCTTTTTTGGGCAATGGGGGCAGAGCCTTGGTGGAGTTAAGGTGGGATAAACAAGCATCAACCAGTACAGCTCACTGTTCGACCAAAATAGTTCCAGGAATTATGAAGCCACAGGAGCTAAATTCAAGAACTAACAACTTACATTAAATCTCCACTCCTCGTCCTCCCTCATCTCCTCATTAAGGATGCTGGGAAAAATAAAAACTGACAAGGAAAGCAAATATGACAGAAACTTGTTTGAAAGAAAAACGGCAAAGGTGGAGACACAATAACACAAACACACTTGTCAGATTACAGTTGAGACAGTGGACAGAGGCTGGAGACTTGTAGTGTAACGCTGCTGCTGTGTCTTCAGATTGGCTACTGGAACGAGAGGAAAGGCTACGTGAACACCGCCATCTACAAGCCGGTGTTGGAGGAGTTCCACGGTCTGCAGAACAGAACGTACATAGTCACCACCATACTGGTAAGACTGGGAAGACATAATGCTGTTCACAACTTACCTTCACCTCCCTGTGGTTTTATTTTCCAGACAAATTAAAGAAAGTGATTACATATAAGCTAAATGTGGAAGTAAATTGGCAACAACAGTGCTGTCGTTTCAAATCCGGGATGTCTAAATGTCTCCGAACAGGAAGCTCCCTACATGATGCTGAAGAAGAACCACGAGCAGTTTGAAGGAAATGAGAAGTACGAAGGTTACTGTGCTGAACTGGCCGCAGAGATCGCCAAGCACGTCGGCTTCACCTACCGGCTCGAGCTGGTGGGTGACGGCAAGTACGGCGCCAGAGACACTGACACAAAGATGTGGAACGGCATGGTGGGAGAACTGGTGTACGGGGTGAGTGTGACCAGACCTTCAATCAGGAAACGCAGATGGATAATCCATCACAGTGAAAACGTTGCCTTCATGTTTTTGTCAGAGTTCTCTTACTTAGATGTGGTACTGCAGTTGAGAGCTACAACGTTACTATATGTTACATTTGAAAGTCTGCCTGCTTAAAGGATAAGGCTGGTATTATTCTATGTTGTCAACAAATTCCATGAAAAGACGGTCTCTCAATACTTTCTGACTTCCTGTCTGTGGCTCTCAGGTCCCATTGGTTTCTACTGAAGACATCGATCTTTAAAACCACCTCACAAATATAGTTTCATGTTTAAAAAAGACTCAGTAATTCCTTAAAACAGCTGGTCACTGTAGTTTTTAGCAAATGTTACTCAAACAGGAGTAAATAGTGCATTTGTTGGCGACTACTTTCAGCAGTGGATTAATCCACATTTGATGCTCTAGTGGGTATTTGGAGCAACAGGATGTCGGATTGAGTCACAATAAAAGCTTTAAATGGAAAAATTAAGACAATCAGAAGGAAAAACAGCTCTTTGGTTGAACTCACTGGTCTTTAGACGTATACAACCTGTAACGAGGCGTCACAGGAAGACAAAGCTTCGTTTTTGAAGGGTCACAAGCCAAAAGGGTTATGAACCACTTCCTTAAAGTGTTGAATTTAGGAGCTCTGTTGTGAATAAATCTAATCCAGAATTCAAGCAACATGTAAACACAAACAGTCAACCTTTTTGCATTGACTGAGCAGAATAAAATGACTAACTCTGATCAGCACAAACGTTCATTAACAAGTTGTATATTTTCTGAATTTGCTTGTTGAAAGTTGTTGTAAGATGTCAGCTGAAACAAACGACTGCAGCAGCCAAAACAAAAGCAGCTTGGATGGACAGTGTGCTTTGGAAGGCCAGACGCTACCTTTTAACTGAACAAATCTTAGTGTTAATACAAACTGAGCTTGTACTTGCAAAAATACAAAGTAAAATTATTTTTAATTTAATAAAGAAAACCCTGAAAAAGTAGAGTTATAAAATGCAAAACAAGATTTCAAGAACATCATGAACAGAAGGAGCAAAAAGATGACAACAAACTGGTCTATCTGAGCACAAATAAACACATGTTTTTACTGTCAGTCAGTGAAGTTTGTGGCTAGAAAACAGGCTGTAAAAGAACTTCATTGATGTTTGTGTTGTATCTGAGCAGCTCCTCTCTCTCTCTCTGCAGAAGGCCGACGTGGCGGTCGCCCCGCTGACCATCACTCTGGTGCGAGAGCAGGTGATTGACTTCACCAAACCCTTCATGTCTCTGGGAATCTCCATCATGATCAAGAAACCCACCAAGTCCAAACCGGGCGTCTTCTCCTTCCTTGACCCGCTGGCCTACGAGATCTGGATGTGCATCGTCTTCGCCTACATCGGCGTCAGCGTGGTGCTCTTCCTGGTGAGGGCGAGGGGGGCTGGGCTGTGTGTGTTTATAAGTGTGCGTATGTTTGTGTGTTTGTAGTTAGACGGCAAAAGAAACTCTTAAAGCATCTTTAAAACATAATGGCGGTTTTGCATGTTTTAGCCTTTAATCATTTATATGTTTTATTGTTTTCAATAAAACAAAGAATTAATTAAATAATTAAGTAAAAAAAGCAAAATAGAAAAAAAGCTGAGGGGGTTGGTCGAAGCAGAGACTCGTTGTCTCGATTCTGCCCACACTGGGATCGGATCTCAATATGCAAATTCTGCCACAGCCAATGTGTCACCATCTAACAAACAGAAAAAGCTCCGCTGCACCTCCTCATGATAACTACTACTACGGTACGTTGCATTTAGCTGCTCTCTGCAGCATATAACATTGTGCGTTTTATTTCACTTTATTTGTTTGGTTGTTTTTTAGGCATTAAAACATATAAACACATTTTTAAAAATGACACCAGTGGTTCCCAAACTTTTTAGCTCACAAAAATGCAGCGTACATGAACTGATAATACGTGTGTACTTTTACTGCTGATACTTTAACTACATGAAGGTGATAATACTTCTGTCTGTGTGTGTGTGTGTGTGTGTCTCAGGTGAGTCGTTTCAGTCCTTATGAATGGCAGGGCGACGACTCTGATGATGAAGATGAAGATGAAACTCTGCCCTCCTCTGCCTCTCGACGAGCTCTGCCGACTTCATCCTCTGAACTCGCTCACTCTCCAGGTATCTCATCATCATCATCCTCATCATCAAGGCTTGAATCTTCCTTTTTTACCCTGTTCATTTTCATTCTTGTAACATGTGAAACTGGATTTTCATCAGTGAGTTTTCTGTTTCTCAGGGTACTCCCAGGGTCAAGTCCAAAACCAGAACCAGAACCAGCAGAAAGAAAAAGAGACTCCAGAACACACCAATGACTTTGGGATCTTTAATTCTCTCTGGTTCTCACTCGGGGCCTTCATGCAACAGGGCTGTGACATCTCCCCCAGGTAGGACACCTGTGGTGGAGAGTAACTAAGTACATTTACTCAAGTACTGTAATAAAATAATTAAGCTAGTATATAAAGTAGTTAAAATTAGCTCCACCTTTACCAGCTGCAACATTAAAAGTGATGTACACATTAATTTATCTACAGTTATAGTCCAATAATATAAGATACATTATTCTGAAATGGGCCATTCTGCATAATAAGTACTTTGGGTACTTTGAGTATATTTGGTGCTAATACTTTTGTGCTTTTACTTAAGAACTCAGATATTTTACTTAAATATTAGCATCAAAATGTACTTTTAAGTACTAAAAGTAAAAGTACTCATTGTGCAGAATGGCCTTTTCAGAATAAAAAATATTATAATATAATATTTTGTATTATTCATCTGAATCTGCAAAGTAGACTAAAGGTATCAAATAAATGTAGCGGAGCAAAAAGTACAATATTTTCTCTGAGCTGTAATGGAGTAGAAGTAGTAATAGCAGAAAATGGAAATACTCAAGTAAAGTACAAGTACCTCAAAATTATACTCAAGTACAGTACTTCAGTAAATATACTTACTGTAGTTCCTTTCACTCTAACCTGGACTCTTTAACCAGGACTAAACCCTTTTAAAAAAGTGGAGACCGGACAAAATGTCCTCAAACTGGTCCTCACAAACATAGAAGTTCAAAGACAGACTGAGATAAATATATACATAATCATACCATCAGTGATATACAGCGCTTATTAATGTAGACATATCATCACACACACACACACACACACACACGTTATCGTGAAACACATACAATCCTGTGTGACGTGCTGCCGGGTTAGTTGTATGTTACTGCTGTGTTAAGGCCTGAGGCTGTTTCTATTCTGGATCTACTCAGTGTGTGTGTGTGTGTGTGTTAGTTTGTTATTTTGTCACTGTATATATGTGTTAATATGTATGAGTGTGTCACTATGTGTGTGCGTTTAGGGCATGACCTCATTAAAGTAATGTTGTAGTCAAACGTCTCCTTAACCATTATATACTGTATGTTTAGCATACAGGGTGTGTGTGTGTGTGTGTGTGTGTGTGTGTGTGTGTGTGTGTGTGTGTGTGTGTGTGTGTGTTAAGGCATATTTGGCAGCCAGTCAATCTCAATCGTCTCATCAACTCTGTATTTTTGCTCTTTCACAGACACGCACGTTTGTACTTCTATACTTGTGAGAACCCAATTGTAATATAATATTATATAATATATAATATTATCACATAATACATTCCCTAATCCCAGTGGTGGAAAACCAATATCGGCAGTGATACCTCAATCATTATCAGTCAGAAAGATAATCAATTATTTAGTTAATGGTGCCATTAACAAAACAAGACTTAAAAGTTCTTCACAATAAAGGAAAAAATGAAAAGATCATTATCAAAGAGACATAAAATGACATTAAAAGAATTATGAAATTGATCACGCATCAATCAGTGAAATTGGCAAACAGCTTAAACAAACTGTGTTTTATTATTCACATTCTAGTTTGCATAGTTTTTGTGTATGTGTGTATCGTTTATAAATCTGGCCCTTGTGGGGAAGCTTAAAAATGTCCTCATGTTGGAGTTCTTACTATTATCATGAGGACATTTTGTCGAACACACACACACACACACACACAGAAACATGCTCTATCTGTCTCAACCCTGTTCATCATGACACAGGCCCTGTTAGTGTTTGTGTATCAGTGCTACGCATCACACAGGGTCACCTTTAGACGAGCTGGTTTGGACTGGAGGGCTGAACAGTGTGTGTGTGTGTGTGTGTGTGTGTGTGTGTGTGTTTGATGCGATTTGTGTGAATGTGTCGATGTATTTGATGCCTATGTGAGGTATGGATGCTTGTTGTTGTGTGTGCAGCCTCCCTGCAGGCAGAGCCATCTCTCCTTCTTTATTCACAGCAGTTCAGCCTCAGTTGTCACACCTACTGTAGGAAATAAAAATAAGAATAACACGTATTATTTGTCCAGCGATTCAGCAGTGAGCAGATGTTGCAACAGAAGCCTCTCTGGTGATGTAATGTGTCTCCTGGTGGCCATATTGGAGGCCAGCTTTTGGGGAAAAGTGGCTGTGAACCGCTAATAATTATTCTAAAAGACACAACTTGTTTTTCTCAAATAACTGAAGAGACGTGTAAATGTTATCAGTAAATAGTGAAATATAAAGTTGTCATCTGCATAGATATGATAATTGATCTTATGTTTGCTGATGATAGTGCCAAGTGGAAACATACAGATACACTTTTTAAGCTATAGCACAGGTTAAAAAGACCATGAACATTATTAATATGCCTATGCCTCAAAGAGATAGGCTTGTGGCCGGAAGGTTGCTGGTTGAATTTCCTGGTAAATCTGAGTGGGGAAAGTAAAAGCGGCGATCGGCCCTCCCACATTACCACCTCCGACGTACCCTATCCTGGGTAAATGACGGTTAAAAAAATCAATCTTGCGATTTATCTGTCTTCTCCTTCCCTCCCTCCTCGTTCTCTCCAGGTCTCTCTCAGGTCGAATCGTAGGTGGAGTTTGGTGGTTTTTCACCCTCATCATCATCTCCTCCTATACAGCCAACCTGGCAGCTTTCCTCACTGTGGAGAGGATGGTCTCTCCCATAGAGAGTTCAGAGGACCTGGCCAAGCAGACAGAGATCGCCTATGGTACCCTGGATGGAGGCTCCACCAAAGAGTTCTTCAGGGTGAGGACACATTTCTTCTTACTTTTCAATATATCTGTGTTATTCCAATCTGTAATTCTCTACACTATGTTTGCTGTGTTAACAGTCTTGCAGAACCCGCGTTTAACAGTTGTAGCCGCCAAACTTTGGAACGAGTTGCCTCTGCATGTCAGGCTGGCCCCTACATTGCCTGTTTTTAAATCTCGCCTTAAAACACATTTTTATTCCTTGGCTTTTAATTTAGTATGAGAGTTGCTCTTTTAATTTTTTATTTTTTTTATTTTATTGTCTTTTGTACTTATGTTTTTATTGTGTTTTATGGGTTTTTGCTACTTTGATTGTACAGCACTTTGGTCATTTGGTGTTGTTTTTAAATGTGCTTTATAAATAAACTTGACTTAATCTGAAAAGAAAAAAAAAGAAATTGCTGTATTCTTCAGGACTGTACTTTTGCTTTTGTTTCACAAAATCTTTGAATTATATATACTTCTAATTATGACTTATTTGGAAGACATATTTTTCCCTCATGATGGAACTAGGCTAGCAGTTCCCAACTGCTTCCAGTCTTTGTTGTAAGCTAGGCTAGCTAGAGATAAAAGCTGATACAGATCTCAGTTGATGACAAATAAGAGGATTTTCCCAAATGTTGAAGTTGTTCCTTTTTTTTTCAAGACACTAAATGTGTTTCCATCCCGTCTTTCTGTGCATTGTTAATTTGGCATTTAAAAACGGAGTGGAAACGCACGTGGAAACATAGAAATAAAAAAAAAAAAATTTAAATGTGTAAAGTTTTTACACTTGGAAAGGTGGAAAATTTGGTGTCTGGATAAAACACAGACAGAAACATTAAATGAGTTCTAGATGTTCCAGCCAAAGGCAGCAGTGCCTGCAAAGGTTGCTGTACATGCTCAGTAACATGCAGAGTATGATACCCTGATCATCTTTTTTTGTCTTTACTATTCCTTCTTTAGCGGTCAAAGATAGCAGTTTTTGAGAAGATGTGGTCGTACATGCGGAGCGCGGACCCTTCAGTGTTCGTCAAGAACACCAATGAGGGTGTGAGTAGAGTCAGAAAGTCGAAGGGGAAGTACGCCTACCTGCTGGAGTCCTCCATGAATGAGTACATCGAGCAGAGGAAGCCCTGCGACACCATGAAAGTAGGAGGCAACCTGGACTCTAAAGGCTACGGAGTGGCCACACCCAAAGGATCGGCCCTCAGGTACACTCTGAATCTCCGGACAGGGGACAGTCAATGTGGGGTTAATGTTGGTGTCCTGTTTTGTCTGTTTTTCTGGGAAATTAGGCCAGTCAAACCAGCCATGTGCATATCAAATTAATTGATAAAGGTAAATGAATGAATTAAAAATTTAGTTTCAAGAGGAGATTTAATCAAACAACTGGATTGTTTACATGAACAAAACTAAGTGAATATACTAGTGTTCTGGGATCTAAACAGTGGGCGCTGACGTGCAGAGGTGTGGACTCAAGTCAGACTCAAGTTATGGGTTTGATGACTTCAGACTCAACTTGACAAAATCAAAAAGACTTGAAGCTGCACTTTGACCACAACAACAGTGACTCTTGACTAAATGTGGACTTGAGCCTTATGACTTGAAAGACCTGAAGCTTCTTGGCTGGAGCAGCAGTATATTCAGAGACAGAGCAGATGCTCGGTGTGGCGTTCAAACTGGAGGCCTACAGAGAGGGCAGTGTTGGTGTGGCTTACTTAATTCAGGATTTATGAAATGGATACATTTTCATGACGGTATGTTTTACATAGTTTTGTTTTAAAGAAACAATCGACATTGGTGGAAGAAGTACTCTAAGTAAAAATACCAGAACAACACTGTCCATTACAAGTAAATGTCCTGCATTCAAAATCTTGCTTAAGTTAAAGTACTGAACTATTATCAGCAAAATGTATCAAAAGTAACAGTACTCCCCAGTGACGGATATCTAATTCTATCTGACATTATTAGATTGTTGCTAATACTAATGCATCAATATGTAAGTAGCATTTTACTGTTGTAGCTGCTCGAGGTAGAGCTAGTTTTAACTACTTTATATACAGTTTGATTCCCAACCTAGGGGTCGGGCCCCTCTAAAGGGTGACAAGATAAATCTGAGGAGCCGCAAGATGATTAATGGGAGAGGAAAGAAGACAAAACGAAGTTCTGATTAAAAAAAATTCTACTTTTTGCTTTTGATGTGAAATATTGCATAATTTCACTTCTTTGAACCATGGACAGTTATTTAAATGAAACTATGTGAGAAGTTTAGAGGAAAAATGTCTCTTTGGTGGAACTGCTAACAACTCATAGACATCTTTTATATTAGAGGTCACGAGCCAAAAGGGCTGGGAGGACTCGTTTAATGTTGTTGTTGTTGTTTCATCTTGAGTAAATGGCCATACATGTCATGTATTACCCATGGAATTAACTTGAAAAATTAATAATGAGGAAGCATTTTTGATTTACGTTGTAAAATGCAAACTATAACTCTTTGTGCTTACATATTAAAATAGCATTGTATGTGATGCAAAATGCTTTATGACTTGTTAAGGACTTGAGACCCGAAGTTTAGAGCTTGACGACTTGATTTGGGCCTTTGGGTCAAGAACTAAGACTTCCCGGAGACTTGAGAAGCAATGACTTGGTCCCACCTCTGCAGAGCATGGAGCACTGGTTCAAACACGTAATGAATCGACCCACAGGACATTTTGTCAGAAAACTGATGTTTGGAGTCCTTTGTTGAGGGTATCAGAACACTATTATACAGTGAACATCCAGGTGAGAGAGATGACAACAAACTTCATGTATTTTCCTTTTACTCTCAAAAATCTGTATACACGAAAACATAAAAACTAACCTGACCCTCACAGAACAGTCTGCCAGATTTGGGTTTTAGACTTGTTTACTGTCTCTGTGTTTGTCTGTCTGTCAGTCTGTCTGTCCGACTGTCAGTCTCTTAATCTGTCTCTCTGTCTGTCTTGTCTCTCTCTCTCTTTTGTTTGTCTTTGTCAATATGTGTGTTTTTCTGTCTGTCTGTCTCAGTGTTTCAGTCTGTCTGCCTGTTCCTGATCTGTTGGCCTGTTTACCTGTCTGTTGTCATGTCATCTGTTATGCCTGTCTGACCGCCAACCTGCCTGTCTCTCTGCCTCTACAATCACTATAATACTGACAATGCTGCTTACACCCATATCTATCTATCTATTTATCGATCTATTGATCTATCTATCTATCTATCTATCTATCTATCTATCTATCTATCTATGAGCATTGCTGCTGTCAGATAAAACCTTGCATTAAATAAAACAAGACTTTGGTGAGCCTCATCCACGTTTGTTTGACTAATAGTTTAATTCAGCTAATCATTAATGAATTAAATAAGAATTTGAACTGAATCAAAAAGAACTAACTGAACTGCTGTTGAGCCAACAATTCACACCCCTAACAATAAAGAAATACACTATACCCTCTACGAGTTACAGTACACCCTAGCAACCATGCAGCACTCCCTGACAACCACCCAGAATCACAAGTCATAGTAACCAATCATACAAGCACCCAGCAACCATTCTGAACACCTTAGCAACCACCAGGGATACCATCACTCTGAGCCCCCTTATATTCAACCAGTAACCACATAGCAACAACCTAGGTCCGGTGTTGGAAAGTACATTTACTCAAGTACTGTGCTGTAAGTCCAATTTTGAGGCATCTTACTTAGTATTTTCCATTTTTATGCAACTTCACACTTATATGCCGCTGCATTTCAGAGGGAAAAGTTGTACTTTGACTCCACTATATTTATCTGACATATAATTTACTAGTCACTTTACAGATTAAAAGTTTACATAAAAAATATGATACGTTTATAAAAACATTGTTAAAGATTAAACTAAATACAACCAGCTACAGTAACAACAACCCAGCAACCACCTAGTAATACCTACAGACAATTTATCAACACCCCAGAAGAAATTAGTTTTCCCCACGAAGAAGAATGCTTATATTTTTTCTTCTTTTTCTTTGTCTGGTTCAAGGAAAGAAACTGGAGATGCAAATTTGTCGACTATTTAATTGTAATTGAATTAATTAATATACAAATGTTACACTTGGTGAAAGAATTAATTGTTGGTTTAACAGTATTAAAGATGAAGGATTATCTATCCCTCAACTTTTTTATAGACCACTTTGTCAACATCTATTCAGTATTAAAATGGTTGCTGGTTTATTGTAGGTGTTGACTTGGTTTTACTGGACACAGGATAACTCTCTCTAAGATACAATAACCAAAACAAAACCAAAAATCTTAGCTTAGCTAAAACATGAATATCATCAAAACTGGAGATTTTATTCTGACAGCAGCATTTGAAAGTCACGTTTTTCCCTTTCTTTCCCGTTTCAGACATCAGTGGACTTTGTCCATGTTTTTATCAGATGTTCCGTGAGAGAACATCTTGGTACATTACATTACATCAGCATTTTACAGCCAACCCAGAGTTGGAGAAAGGAAATTACTCCAAAGATGAGATTAGTGCATGCTGAAAGTAATAATTTGTATGTTCTTCTATATTATGAAATTAATCACTGGAAGTGATGTGGGTGTGTGTAAGCTCCAACAATATCAATCAGTGTAACACAGACAGCGAAGCAGAGCCAAGCAACATGACTTGACATTCTGCCTTCGTAGTAAAATGGTTTTAGGTTTGTGTAAAGCAAATTAATAAGTGAGAATTTCTAACAGCTCTACGGTTCATGAATTGGAACTGACATTTTAAAAAAAAATAAAAAATCAGAGCCATGGAAGTTATTTACCTTTGTTGTCGGCTGTTTTCTTGTGCATGGAGCTGCAGATGCAGAAAGCACAAAATCATTCACCGTTTTTGGAAAAAGAACAAGAAGATGTCGCTGATCAGTTGCCTAGCAACGCATTCGTCTTAAACCACTTGAATGCTGAGCATATTGCATAATCACCTTTACGCATCAAAAATATTAGCTCACGAGTTCTGTTTGAACAGACTCTGTCTCTGGGTTGACCGGCTCTCTCTACTAACAGCTGAAAATATCAAGTCAACTACTTCATTTCATCGCGTCCACTGATACAACTCCATCAACCAGCATCTGATTTCCGCTCAGGTTGCTGCTGTATCTGCTGTTGCAGAATGACTGTTGCTCTTATGATGACTGTGCTACTGTTCTAAGAGTATTGTTCCAAAATGACATTGTTACATTTAATGTATTTTCAAAATGTCAGATTGAATTTTTTTTTTTTTAAGAATAGACGTTATAAGGTTTTGACTAACACTAAACCAGAAGCAACCTATTTATTGGCCATTGATTGACAGCGAATTGTTTTATAGCATTGATACTGATCTGACTGACCTGATGGAGATAATAATTCTATCATTTGGTTGTTGATAGGTAAGGAGTACTGCTCTATTATTGCCAGCCACCATTCTGACCAAAGTTTAATGGCAACTTCAATTGTGTCAAAAAAAACATAGTATTTTAGTTTTAAGATGACACGATTTTACCACGACTCAAATTGAAAAGTAGCAGGACAGTGTTGTTCCTGATTCTTCCAAATTGATATTTCTTCAAACAACAGTTATTCAAATTTATTTTTTTTTATCGTATATTCTTATACATAATGCACTTTAGAACAAAACTCTTATTTTGCTGTTGCTATCATTACATTAATTGTTGTTATTTTCCCTTCAAACTGAAGTACTACTGGTTGATTCATCACTGATCATTTTGATTTTCAAACATCACTGCTACCTTCTGCCACTCTCTAGCTTTGATCATCACTGGTATGTAAAGGGGAACAACAGGCAACTTGTATTTTGTAGGAAAATACTACACTGTAGGAAATTGATGTGTAAAATACAATATGCCAACCGCTTCTCTTCATTACACCTGAACTTATTATTACAACATGTTATTTTATATTCCACGTGGCATTTATGTCCAAACAATTGACTGTTGTTCCTCTTTTATTTATCAGGTAATGAATGGAAATTAATGCAAGTTGAGGTTTGCTGCGCAGTAGTCAGTAATAGGATGCATTTGCTGTTTTTTTAACCCAGACCATATTAAAATGTACTCTAGTATACCTCACAGACTGCTTCAGTTATGAGAAACTAACCCTTCTGCTACAGCTGATCACTGGGCTCAACACAAGCTAGTGGAGCAATTTTGCCATCCATCAATCGAGAGGAGTAGCCCCAATCTTTTTTCCCCAACAACTCCCTCCAGCTCCTCCTGGAGGATCCCCAAGTGATCCTAGGCCAGTTGGGAGATATTAGACTCCCCAGCATGTCCCAAGTTTTACCCATGGATGTCCTCCCAGTCTGTCATGCTTGGGACACGTCCAAAGGAAGACTTCCAAGAGAGATTATTTCTAGGATTCTTCTGAAATGACTCCTGTGACTGTGAAGTAGCAGTGGTTCAATGCGGACGTCTTCCTGAATCATCAAAGTCCTCCCTTCATCACATAGGGTGACCCCAGCCATCTTGCTGAAACACTTTATCCTCGCCTCTTGTATCCTCAGTTTCATTTCTTTAGTTGGTCAGAACCAATATTACATTGTAAATTGAGAGCTTTATATATAGCTCAGTGCCATCTTCACCACCACAGTCGAGTCCAAAGTCTGTATTACTGCAGCCAGTGCCCCCTAACTGGCCAAGAGGGATCACCCTTGGATTAGACTTTGATCCTGGCTCTGATCTCTGACTCTGGCTCTTACTTCAAGTGTAAAGAGAATGATGAATGATATCCAGTTGAGGTCAGCAATTGTCTGCCTATGTTGAAAACAACCGTGGTAGTCAATGGTCATTGGGCCAAAGCACGGTGGGCCACTCAATCAAAGGTTTAGACCAACCCCTATGAAGGAGTTTGGTTCCAAAGCCAATGCTGAAATGCGTGAAAGTGAGTCAAACTTGATCTACCTTTCAACATCACGCAATAGGTCTTTTCACCCAGAGAAAGGTGACAATCCAAGAGACAGTTATCACTGCCAGGTCCATAATGTCTGAATCTGCCTTGAACCAACTCCTTGGCTCGTAACCCTTACCTTTTACCTTTTTGTTGGTGAGACCACAAAGTCATGGTTCCAAGATGCTTTTTCAGGCTGTTTCCTGACTATGAGAGTCACATGACCCCCCAGTCGCTCAACAGTGAGCACCACCCCAAGCCTGATTCAAGTTATGTGTTCCCTGGTATTCCCTGACGCCGAAGGAACTGACCATTTATAGCAAATGGTTGTACAGTTAGATTCTGGCTACAATCTGACTGGACGCAAGAATGGAAGCATGGTTTGTGACTGCTTTTGTAGAACATATCGTATTGTCAGTAAGCTTTGCTATTTTTAAAAGGAGATCTTTGAACTCCTGAATGATTACAGCATTAGACAGTGTTCAAGCCCAGTGAATGGCTGTGGCAGAGTCTTTCAGACTGAAGCTATGTTGATTTGATATGCACAACTTTAAATGATATGAAACATTTTAAGAAGGTCTGGGTTGAAGAGCAGTGAACCTGTCCTTTAAAGAACCATTCATTTTACACACAAATAATAACATGCCTGTCATAAGTAGATACATGTAATGATGTTGCTATCTTCACCATGGCAGTCCTCTGCTCATTAACACCTAGTTCCCTTTTATCCCTCATTACTATCATCCCCGTAGAAACCCTGTTAACTTGGCAGTGTTAAAACTGAACGAGCAGGGCCTGTTGGACAAATTGAAAAACAGATGGTGGTATGACAAGGGAGAGTGCGGCACCGGGGGAGGGGACTCCAAGGTCAGATCACCGTAACCCCAACGGGTAACGACAGGCAATGGTACACGGGGGTAACCGGCAACAACCCAAAACTTAAAAAACAAGCATAAAACACTCTGGATGGCACCGCTGGAACCTACTGCTTGGTGTCTTTCACAGTTGTAGTACCACTAGTCCCACCTCTGGAATAGGAGGTGATTTGATCCATCAAAATGATTCACTCTTAGGCCTTGTTGAAGAAAATGTCTGACTTCTCACCTTCTGATCCAGGGGTTATTTTACAAAACACTCAGAAAGCCTAGGATTCCAAAACAAAACAGGATTTACAGTAATTATAACCTTTAGAACACAACCGATTTTTCAAAATAATCATGGCAGATAGAAAAGCAATAGCTTATATCCTAAATGAAATAAAATGAAAAATCTCAAAATAAACATGATCTTGTATGTATTCTTGTTTAAGGGTTATAATCAGGGGTGATCTATGATGAATTCTTTACCATATGGACGTGTTTTGAACAAATACAAAAAACTGCTGTATAAACACTAGTGGTTTGGGAACGGGGAACTTTTTTTCGTTTGCCCTAATCACTCAGTAATGAGTGACACTACCCATCTATCTGTAGGTTTCTTAATTTTGTCAGTTTTAGGGTTTGACTTAAATAAACCATATTCAGCACCTTTGTTTTTCATATTGTGTGAAAAAGACAGGGTGGTCCACAGGTTTAGGTATATTTATAAGTATATAGGCATTACGTAATTAGGCATATGGAGAATACAAGTCTGTACGTGGAGATAATTTATATCGCTGTAAACCGATTAAGGAAAATTAAGCCAAACTAACTGACAATAAATCAGGATTATCAAGTTAGCTAGCCTAGTAAAATACCCCCTCTGATCATCTTACCTCTGATGTCAGTTCCTTGTTTATGGACAGTGTTGACCTCATCCCCCCAAAAAGCTAAACTGCAGAAATCCTTCAACCTCTCTTCACCACAAAATACAGTTTATAGGTGTTCTGGTTTTTGAACAGCAGTCTGTTTTGCTCTGTAAACCCAAAGATCCCGGAGTGTTTTCAGCTCTTGCCGGTTACCCAAAGTGATATAGTAATACACATCTCGCACGTAGGGAGTCAGGCATAACCAAGCTAGATGGAGTATTAATGCATATCACTTTGACGCTGACATTTTCCAAAACAGTTTTATGTGTGATTGTGCCTGTTTTTTGTTTGTTTTTCTTTCTGTTGGTGTTGAGGTGTTCTTTGTAGCGTACCAAAGCGTCTTTACTGCAAATGCCAGTTTTGCTACAATCGTTGCTGCCGCTGCTGCTGTAGCCACGACAGCCCTGTTGCTGTCCTGCTGAACAATAACATAAGATAACATGGAGGTGCATAATGTTATTTATGTTATTCCCAACCTCCCCTCCCTCCCCCTCCCCCTCCCTTCCTCACATGGTTCTTTGAAGAATCCCAGTAAACCTAGCAGTACTGAAGCTCAATGAACAAGCCATCTTAGACAAGTTGAAAAACAAGTGGTGGTATGACAAGGGGGAGTGTGGACACAAGGACTCCGGCAGAAAGGTCAGTTCTTGAGGTCACTCGGCCTGGTCCCGAGGTCATGTGTTGCTTTACCCCACCCCACGTACCCCCCATCAGACCCACACCCCAAACTTCAGCAGGTACACTCTGAAAAGAAAAATAGTTTTTGCAGATATGATCTTTCTCTAAGTATGGTAGAAGTTTCTGTATTTTTTTTCCCAAGTAATTTTGTGCTAATTGGAAGTTCTTGTTTGTCTTTTTTTTTTTAGTGTCCGCCTACCAGCACCTCTAACACTCACTAATTAACACGTTATATCTCATTTGTTAAGTTTTACAAGGGTTATCTGATGAACTCCTTCTTGGCCAGGATCAGTGATTTCCTGGAGTCCTGTGGTCACTGTGAAGTTGCTAGGCAACCAGTGGAAATGATCTGGCACATAACCTCGTGTAAAAAAACGCAGCTTTTCCACAAATTAAACAAACAAGCTGTTAATTAACAAGTGTTAATTGGTAAGCTTTAGAGGTGCTGGTAGGTGGATTTTGTTACCGTTGGACAGGGCCAGGTTAGCTGTTTCCCCCTGTTTCCAGTCTTTATGCTAAGCTAAGCTAACTGGCTGCTGGCTGTAGCATCATATTTACGGTACAGGCAGAGTAGTATCAATCTTTTAATCTAACTCTCTGCAAGAAAGTGAATAAGAGTATTTCCCAAAATGTCAAACTTTTTCTTTAACTTCAAAACGTAATGTCAAAGTTTGAAATACAAATTCAGACTTACCAAATTCAAATTCAGAGCCTGCTGGCACAAAAATCTGCCTTTGTGATCACAATCAGTGAACTTCTTTTTGGTTTATCGAAGAACTTTTTTTGTTTTTAGAGTGCAACACTGCTGCTCAACTGGCCATTCTGGAGAACTGGAGGATAAATCAATCAAACATGAACACATTTAAGTATTCTGATGGCATGTGAAAATCTCATGACTCCAATTTGTACTTAAAACTTAAGCAAGCGTCGACAGTCTCTCAGTTTATGTGCTGAGTACATCCCACAAAACTTGTTCTGAACTCTGACAAATTTATGCAAATTGATGAGAAAATGAGCTGGCCATTAGCCAATTCTGACAAAGCAGACTTTTTGGAGATAAGGGGTTTTCATGTCTCCTGATCAGTAGATTTCTTCAGAGGCTTTTCTCTGCTCAGCCTTTCTTCTGTTCTCCAGAATATTCTGTGGTCAGCACAGTTCGCTGGAAGCAGCTGCAGACAGACAGGCAGACGAGGGACTCTGAAAAATGTGACTTTTTACATCTTTTAATCGCAAATCCTGACTGCCTTTGGGTGTCACATTTACATGTATATTTTTAGACCATCCTGGTGGTTGTACAGTGTGCTGGAGTTTTGAAAAAGACACGTTTTCAGGCAAACTTTTTGTCTTTCTAAAGATGGAAGGAGCTGTCCTGCGTCAACATGCAAAATCTGTCCCGGAAGTGAGGCTCTAGATTAAAGCCAGATTTTTTTTTTTTTATACACGTCAGATGTAAAAAGTCAGATTTTCAAAACTACAAATATATTTTTTTCTCTCTCTCTCTCTCTTTCTCTCTCTCTCTCTCTCTCTCTCTCTCTCTGTTTATGGCTGCTAACCAACAGCTGATGAAATTGAAGCTACTGACCACAGCTTTACCACCCCTCCTCTCCTTCCTCACACACACACTCAATCACTGATGTTTTTGTCTCCAATCTGTCATGTGCCTCCTGTTTCCTCTGAACTCGCTGTGTAACAGACCGTGACTAAGAAATGGGAGAAAATGTTCATCAGTCTGTCATCAGTGTGGCAGTGGGGAGAAAAGACTTAAAGTCAGACTGAAACTGCAGTAATGTGAAAAACATTGTTCACTGGTGAGAACTCTGGTCACAAATAACCACAGAGACATCAGGCAATGGCCAGACTAATGCACATTCATTTTTAAAAAGCATCTTCGTCTCCCTGATTTCTATTCACTCTTTGCCACCAGCAAAACCTCCTCTCCACAAGAAACCACATCACATGGAGAAATCAGGTTGCACACATTTACGTGAACTATTATTTTTTATTACGTGAACTATTATTTTTATACTATAATTTAAGTTTCACTTATTTTAAAAGCTTTTTTGACAATTCCAATGTATGTCTGTACAGAACGGCCTTGACTGCAACCATTTAAATCCAAGTCATTCTTTTGTAGAGATTTGAAGTCATTCTGCTCTAAATGGAGAAAAATTGAGGTCACCTCAAATGTCAAAACTGTAAACTATAGATACTTCTCTAATATTTGCACTGAAAAGGTTTAGTGAAAATTCCAATGAATACCTGTGCAGAGCAGACTTGACAGTAATGATAGTTGAAATGCTAGCAAGCCAGGAACATGTTAGCACCAATCAGTCACAATAGCTTTTCTTTATTTTCTCTGTACTCGGCCGTTTACTCCCCTCCGACATTTTGTTCTCAGGATTGTTCATCATTTTGTTCAATTTAGAGTTACCGAGGAAGGTTCTGTCTCCAAGTCGACAATAAGTTCACAGTTTATTCACGTCTTTGTACTATTGACTGCTTTCTCATAACTGTCTGTTAACAGTGTCTCTTACGTGGAGCACTTAACTCAGACAGATTGTGCAACACAGCTAATAAGCTACAATAGCTTCCTCCACTGTGGACTCTCCAGCTCTCTGTTCACACAAAGGTCAGCACTGTCAAGACCGCTTATTAGTGGTCAGTGGCGCAAATTTGTGCATCAGATTTCACTCCATGTGTAAAATTTGCCGGGTTTTACTTCGTCCCCAGGAGCAAATCCACTAATCGCAGCATTTACATTGAAAACATCAGTTTTTCATGAACTGGTGTGACCAGGCCTTTAGCCTCCGTTAGCAGCTAGGAGCTTAAATCAATATTTTGTTTTGGTGCAGTTTTCATGACCACAGAAAGATACTGTTTGTCAGTTTTTACACGCTGAGTGCAGGCGGATGGATGTGCTACCTTTCTGTCCATCCAACTGAACTTTTCAACAGATGCTGTCACTAATTCCTAATGTTGTTATTTGCCAATGAAAAGAAGAGGAAGACATTTTTATCATCTTTGTTTTGTAGTTTGTGTGTTTTAAAAAATGAGTAAACTACAGGAAACTACAGAAAAACAAAGTTTTATGGGGAGGAGACAATATTCACATCTTAATACCTGGACAATTGTGCATTAATTCTTATATTTACTTTTACTTCATGTGTTCTCAACTGATATGATTTTGAGTTAACACTAATATTAAAAATGAAGATGTATTCTTTAAAAAAAAAAAAAGTTTACCTTTCAGTCTGACTTTAAAGTGTCTTTTAGTATAATATCCCAGAAGCTGATTGGCTGAGGTTAACATGACAGTTTAGAGAGGAAAGCCCGCTGATAAGCTCTCCCCAACTTCACAATACTTCCTGTTGAAGAGAGGCCCCGCCCACTATGAGTGTTTTTTTTTTTTTGGACAGGCTGCATGCTATTGGATGAGAAAGCTAAGTCACGCCCACCAAAACCAAGTGATGCATGTGACAGAAGAACATGCAACCACTTATGTCATGAGACAGATTGCTCAACAACCAATCAAATTCCCCTTTTCTTATAGAAATGTTTTCAAAGGATGTAAAGGTAAACTTTTGTACGAGTTGAGCCGACAGATGTGATATTGGACTGTGAAGAACAGCAGAGATATCACTCATCCCTTTTTTATTTACACTGAATATATTTGTGATTTAGAGAACCTGTGAAACAACGCTGAACTAGGTAGATTAAGACAATTAACAACCTAGTCTATAGAGATGAGTTTTTTCCTAGTTTTCCCTCATTCTGTTTGCATTTCTGTGCATGAAGTTGCATGTGACGGATATATAAATGTGGATTGTCAAAGGCTGTGATGTGAGGCAATGGAGAAGGTAACTTTACCCTCAGTAGGGGTCGGGGGTAGGGGTAGTAAAGGGGTACTTCACCAATTTAGTACTGCACTTCCATAAAGTTGAGGGACCAAGAGACAGATTATCGAATCAAAATGTATGCAACTTTTTGTCCGTAGTATGAGTGAAACTCCAAGAATGTTGTATACTACGTTTCCCATGATGCAACTGGACAGCATTTGTTTTTCCCCATTCTGTATTCTCATTTCAATTTTTCTTTAAAGGATATCCTCAGTGATAATGTAGCAATCATATATGTTTATTCGGCTGCATTCGGCTAACGAATTTTGTTTTTTTTTATGTACACAAGCTTGTACCTTTTTTACTTTTTATCAAAGAACCAGATATTTTCTAATTTGTTCATGCAGATCCAAGCCAAAGACATGCTCCAATTGTGAGTCAGTGAACATAGTCCATTTCAAACTTTTTCACAGGCAGGGTGACGAATGAAATGATTTTGATATGTAAAATCAGTGGAGTGCCCCTTTAAGCATTTCTGTGAAATTATTATGCCATTTATTTTACAGTCACGTTGCCCCTTTATCACAGCCTCTGAAAGTGTCTTATTAGTCAGAAAGATATTTGGTTTTTAGCTTTAAGGATATTCTAGTTCTAGTTCTTCTAACTATAGTGATGTTATGACTATCTGCACCATGATTGGTTGTCCCTGACCCCACCTTTCTGCGCTGACAGGACAAGACGAGCGCGCTCAGTCTGAGCAACGTGGCAGGAGTGTTTTACATCCTGATTGGTGGGCTGGGGCTGGCCATGCTCGTGGCCCTGGTCGAGTTCTGCTACAAGTCCCGGATCGAGTCGAGAAGAATGAAGGTGAGTTCAGTTTGGTCAGAGTCGTCTGTTTGATGAGCTGAGCCACTGAAAGCTAGTGTTGTCAAACAAATAGTAATGCGCGTTTTACATGTCATAATTTCTTCTGACGCTAGCAGAGGTGCACTTTAATTCAGGCGAATTCAGTTAGTGTTTCTATTGTTAGCTACACCAGTACCTGCATGAGCTATGAACTGAAACCTTTCATTACAGTTTGTCCTTTATTCTGAGCAGAAGATAGTTATATTTTTTGATTATCAGGACTTTTGTCAGTAAAGTTGCTCTAGCTTTACAGTAGTTTTCTTCAGAGCAGACTTCCAGCAGCCACAGGGCAGGAGCACCAACATTACTGCCATCTGAAAGTGCATCAACTGAACTCTGCTTATCTGACACTCTGCTCTCGAGCTCCTCTTTATCGCAGGCGTCTGTATGTGATGAAACTGCGGTCGCCTCATTACAGACTGTGTTGGTTTATACCGAGACTTTGATGGGCTGCTCAGAACGAACAAACAAGTCATTAGAGCCAAGCAGAAGCACCAGTCTGTTACTCTCAACTCTGCTGGACTTTTGTTATTCTCTTCACATGTGCGTCTGAGCACAAAGACCTCACGCAAACCCTCGCTGAAGGCAGCGGTGACACAACATGTGTGGAGGATTTCATCAGTCAGAGCAGATGGAGGGCTGTGCAGAGCAGGGTTACACTGCGGTTACCTGCTGCAGAGGTCGATGTATTCACATGGACAAGCACTGCAGCACACATGGGACTAATAGTCAATACAGCAATATACCATGGTACATTCTCTTCTGATACATTATGTATACTCTGCCATAAATATTAGAATATGTTCTCTTGTTGTAACAAGACAAAGTCTGAACCCGTGCCAGTGTTCATTACGCATCACAATACAGAACTGTTGGACGCAACAAATAACATACTGATGATTTAGCTTTTCTTAGAGCCTCGACATTGAAATGTAAATGTAAAGTTTGTCTTGAGGGTGGTGATAGAGGAAGGGTCATAAGGTTGGTAACAAGACTAAGAGTCTGTAGCAGCTCTGTGAGGCTGTACTTAGGCACAGCAGTGCTTTGAGCTAAATGCTAACGTCTGCATGGTAACATGCTCACAGTGACAATGTTAATAGGCTCATGTTCAGCAGGTATTGTTTACCATGTTCACCATCTTAGCTGAGCATGTTAGCATACTGTCATTAGCTAATTAACACTAAACACAAAGTACAGCTGAAGCTGATGGGGATGTCCGTAGTTCTGCAGGTATTTGGTCATAAACCAAAGTATTGGACAAATTAAAATTTTGACCTGATGATGGCGCTAAATTAAAGGTCAGATGATCACCAAAGTTATTGTGATTCATCCTCTCAGAATCATGAATGTCTGTACAACATTTGGTGCCAATCCATCTAGTAGAAGTTGAGATACTTCACAGGATAAGTGAGTCAGAGGATCACCAAAGTCATCATGATCCATACTCCGGGACCATGAATGTCTGCACAAAATATCACGGCAACCCATCCAATAGCTGAGATATTTCAGTCTGGACCAAAGAGATGGACTGACCGTCTGACAGACATTGTCATCCATAGAGCAACAATTTCGTGACAGACATTCGTGGTCCCCAGACGATGACCACCTGGCTTTTCCTCTGGCGCCACCACGAGGTTGACATTTGTAGTTTTGAGTGAAATATTTCAACAACTGTTGGATGGATTGCCATTAAATTTGGTTCAGACATTCATGTTCCCTTCAGGATGAACTGTAATAACTTTGGTGATCCTCAGACTTTTCATCTAGCGCCATCATCAGGCCTAAATATTTATTTGTTGCACTTTAGTTTTGCAAGTATTTGGTCATAAACCAATGACATTACCATCAGCCTCTGCTGTGTTTAGTGTTAGCAAATGTTAGCACTGAATGTTTAAATTTAATTTCAGGTGCTTCTGTGGGAATAAGCACAAAGCAAACAGGGACTACAATATGTTAGTGTGACAGATTGTTGTTCAAATTGAAAGCGTAATAGAGAAAAGAGAAAAGTTAGCATTTTCATAAGGCACTCGTTGCACCCTACTATTTATGTATTTTAGGAGAGAATATATTTTTTATTCAGGACACTAAATCACAAATCTGCGGTCTGATGTTTTAACAGGTGGCTGTTCTGCCTGCAGGCAAATACAGTGATAGACTTTGTGCAGAGACAGATGCTGTACTGTTGTGTTTTGACAGCACATGTAGACTTGCTGTGGCAATAAAACCCTCTATCAAAGTGAGAGTGATGGGTGAGAGACAAAAGAAAGACAGAGAGAGGGGAAGGTACAGATCCTTAGTGTTTGGAGGTTGAGGCAGATTGTAAGCTGTTAACATCCTGCCGTCGAGGTGAAAGCAGGAGAGAGATAAGTGTTTGACTTTGTTGTTCAGATGTGGGAGCGCTGGCTCAAAGGTGTTGTGAGTGTTAGAGCTGCTGCAGTAAATGAATAAACCTGGGATTTATTTGTACCAATCTGCTTGACAACTGTTGATGCCAGCAAACAGCAAGGGAGTGTGGGAGCCTCAGAGACCTGATACAGGATATTAACTCTGGATCCACATCATTAGTTTCACCGAGAGGAGACACAGAGAGATAGCTTTACTCTGCTACTCAAAAACAACTTTTACTGTTGTTACTAATGGTGATGATGACTGAATACACACACACTGTATATATACTCCTTCAGGACTATGCTTTCCAAACAGCAGTGGTTATTTGTTCCAAAACCTTCAAATGAACCTTGTTTAAGTTCAATACCGAAACATAAAGTTCAGTTATAGTGTAGATGTTTCAAACTGTGAGGAAGAGGGAGAGGCAAAGATACTGTGTTCTGTGAAAGGGACAGGTGTATGCTGGTGTTATAACAACAACAGGAAGTTAGTTATTGTAGTTTGGCTGTTTCCAAATTCGTACTCCTTCCTGAACAAACCTGAACACATAGACATGATAATGTGGATGACCCTGTCTTGGTTCATGGCCTACATCCTGGGAAGGATGATCATCGACACCACCCGGGAAGGCATCGTTCAGAGCACGGCATATCTCCACAGTTTTTTACGAGCCCTTAAAATGGGTAGCCGTAGCTTACGAGGGTATGTTAGTAATAGCCCTGCTGGCATATCTCGTGACCATGACAATGACCCTGCAAGAAAGAGGAAGAAGTTGTTGGCTGACCAAGATCAGCGCCATTAGTCTATGGGGTCTAGGCTAAGTTGTGACAGTTGCACTCTATTGGGCTGGATCAGAATCCTCAATCACCATTGCACTCTGGCTCATGATGTATGCGGCGCTATTCCCGAGAAGTGATGCCCCAAGAAGCCCGGGGCATACACCCCGTCTGTACAGATCGACGACATTCCCACTGAAGTTGAAATTTTTTGTGGTCTGGAAATAATTACACAAACAATTTGGGATACAATATATTTTTTTAATTACTCCCAACAAAACAATACAGCAGAAAACAAAGACAACAACTAAGCAGAAAGATCTTTTTTTTTAGCTGCAGGCTAAAGCTACAGATTATTGCTATTGTTTTTTAAACATGCAGATTTCTGCAGATGATCGGCTTTCTCTCATTTCAAACTACTTTTGGATACTTTCAGGTAGAAATTTGCTTGTGACTTTAAACATGATTTGTGCTGTTTTAAAATCTGCCAAGTCTCTGAGGCCATCAGCCTCAACTGCACTTTGTGTTTAGTGCCAATTAACAAATGTTAGCATGCGAAACTTTCAGCATGTTAGCATTGTCATTGTGAGCATGCTGACTTCAGCATTTAGCTCCACTGCGTCTAAGCACAGGTACAGATTCATTCTTTGAGGTTTCAACAGGAAATCCATCAAGAAAGATGCTTTGAAAAGGCTGATTTTTGTTTCTGACTTTAAAAGATAAAATTGATGCCAGACTAGTCAAGACTGAGAGAGAAAGTGAAAAGAAGCTAAATTTGGAGTGAAGGAAGATGAGGTTTATTTTTGACTGAGACAGGTTGAAACCTGCTAAACAACGAGCCTTGATTTTAACATATTCTTCCACTTTATATTAAGAGCTGAATGGATTTTTCCACCTGACTCATCAGAACTCTCAGGATTGACTAAACTTCACTGTGTGTTAATCAATGTGTCTTTAAATTTTAAACAGGCTCCTTTTCTCCTTCTCTGTTATGCAGGAGCTCATCGATGCCGCCATGATGAGCACCAGCCTCGGTGGGATGGCGGGCGGAGGAGGAGGAGGAGGAGGCGCAGCGGGCGGTTATGGAGGAGGAGGAGGAGCGTCAGGGGTCGGAGGCGAGAACGGACGCGTGGTGGCACACGATTTCCCAAAAGCCGGAGCTCAAGGTTTACCCTGCATGAGCAAAGCTGCCGGCCTGGGACTGTCCTCCACAGGCATGTGATCCAAACCGAGACTCCTGATTGGACAGAACACTCCTGTCTGTCTGTCTGTCTGTCTGTCTGTCAGTTGGTAAGGAAGGTAAGGAAAGACAGGAGGAGACGAGGGGAAGGAAGGGGAAAGAAAAAGATGGAGGAGGTGGAATGGAAGAGGAGAGAGGGGAGAAAAAAAGAGGAGGAAAGGAGAAATGATGGAAGGGGGAAGGACAAGAGAGAAGTGGGAGCAAAGGAGAAGGAAGAAGGATGGAGGGAGAGTAGTGGAAGAAGGAGGGGGGAAAAAGGAGGAGGGAGAAGGAAGGAAGAAATGGAGGGAAAGAATAAAATGAGAAGAGAAAACAGGAAGGAGAGGAGATGAAGGAGGACAAGGGAGGAGAGGATGGGCAAGAAAGATGGAGAAGAGAGGATGTAAGGATAGAGAAGGAAATGAAAGGGAGGGGAAAAATAAGAATGAAGGGAAGGAGAGAGCAGCAATACGAGAGAAAATGAACAGAAAGGCGCAAAGCAAAAAGAGACCAAAAAGAAGGAGAGAAATGGAGGGAAATGTTTTGGCAGGCAGGCAGAAGGAGTGTTCATGTTCACCGTGACTGGACTGAATACAACAGGACTGAATACAACAGGACTCTGATGAACAGAGAGCACCTGAACACACCACCTGAGCTGAATCAAATCAAACAGAGTCAACGAGCTCCTGCAAGACGAGCATCTGGGCTTAACGAACTATAAAAAAACTGAAACTACTTTTTCTACGAGCGCTGTCTCACACTCAACTCCTCCTCTTCTGCAATAATAGAACCCGGGGGGGGGTGGGGATTTGTTTTTTAAACATCTTAATTAATGCACCCGCTCTTCTTCTTCTTCTTTTCCTCATCCTGCCCTTCACTCCTCTCCTCTTCCTCCAGTTCAGCAGTAACACTGAAAGCTTCGGCACAATCACTTTAAACGCCACTTTCATATCGTCAAGGGTCAGAGTTTGAGCATGTAAACATTTTAAACCTTTTTAAACACAGACAAACACTTGTGTTGGTGATTAAAAAACTGGAGGAAAATGATAATATTCAGGAGAGTGAGCTGCCTCCATCATTACACAGCTTAAGTGTGAAGACAGATGTGTCACATGCTGAGTTTTCTGCACAGAAAGCTTTTTGTTTGAGTTCTTCAGCGCTCCAAAATGTTGGACCCAATCCGAAATAAACCTGTGAAATAAACTGCACGAACCTGATCTATCAATTAAACAAGCAGCCATATAACAAAAATGTCCTAAGATAAAATGTAGTCATAGAAACGAATACCAAAAATAATTAGCTTATAGCTTCAAAGACTAATTTATAGAAATAATTGAAAGTTCTGTTTTCACCTCCTGCTCCGACAAAGCATTCTGTGGTCAACCAGACGATCGAAGATGATAATTTAATATCTGTGAAACAAAAATCCAAAAGAAGCCTGATTGTCATTTAATAGCATGAATCTTTTACCTGATTTCCTAAAATATTTTCTCCCGCGGTGACCAGCGTTGGGCAAGCTACTTAAAAGTGACTACATTGGTAATTGGTTACATTACATTACTTTCATTATTCAGCTCAGCTCCATCAAAGGTGCCTTTTAAACAACTACTAAGCCTCCACACGCGCAACATCTTCTGTATTAAAACAAGACATCGTGGTTTAACTGGTTCAACAGCTTACGTTAGCTTCGCCTCGGTGACCCGCGGGGGTTCACACACCCTCCAACTCCTCCAAAACTAGGTGATTTCTGACTGACGGGATACCAACCGAATGTAGGCAGAGCTAACGATGGCTAGCAAGCAGCTAAATAAGGTTTCTTTGCAGTTACCGGGAGACAGTAGACGCTAACCTCCCCTGTGCCAAGCTAACACGTCCCACAGCAGTAACTCCCGTTACGACAGTGAACAAGCCAACTCCTAATTGCTCTGAGAAATGGGGCGTTACTGGGATTAGTGACTGTAACGTAATTACTGAATTTCAAATTGTAATCCCTTACACTACTTGTTACTGAAAAAAGTTATTTTACTTATTAGTAAGTAATGATCAGAGCTGATACAGGGCACGTTCAGATCCATTCGGATCCACATGGGTATTAGACCATAATTGCCATAGCATAATTTGGACCAGGTCTGACCCCAGTCCTGACCCCAGTCCTGGTCTTTCTTCAACAGAACCAAGTGGACCTGTGAAGACTTCTAATTGGTGTCTCTGCCAAAAATATTATGATGAACCATATTGGCCTGATTATAAGACAAATCTTTTTCTGGAAATTACTTTTCAAAAATTAGGTTTGTATTATATTCATGGACTCGACATTTACATACTCACAACATCAGATATTATTTTTGAAGGGAGAGGGTTAATACAAACTTAACACTTCCTGTATCCGTTTCAAATTAATTCACAATAAAATTGGACAATAACACTACTACTAGATGAGTAATCCAGAACAACAAAGTGTTGAAAATAGCATGATTATGATTAATTTATTCAATTAAAGTGATGGAAATGCACATCATGTAACAGGCAGCAGGAGTTTATCCCCCCCCCCCCAGTCTTTTTTTACTCTATTTGTTCGCGGCGCCATTATTTGAGAAAAAAAATCTACTATTTTAGAGCCCTCAAACTTTTTTTTTTGCTACTGAAAATATCTGGACATCATGCCGTTTATGTTGTTCCTTTAAACTGGAGGTTGAGTGGCGTTCAGTGAACCACAGACGTGAAATCTTCTGGTAATCTGCTCTGTGGTTTACATGAGTGAAAAACACAAAGCTCAACATGTTATGAAATATCCTCAGAAACGTCAAAGTTTGCATTACCTGCTGTTGGTTAAACAGCTGCTCTGGTGGCGTTATGGTGGAGGTTTGGTCACATGTTTCTCCGGTTATTTCCTCCTCTCCTCTTTTCTGGACTGAACACACAACACAGTACAACTTTTTTATACTCTGAAACTGAACAAACATCAGGAATAATGTTCACATTTGTATGATATGAATGATACATGTGCCGAGCTACACTTGTTTGTCTAAATGATCTTATTTTATCAGTTTATTATGCCTTTGATTTTGTTGATTACATTCAGGTCAGTTCCTCTATTTAATAAAAACTGTTATTATCTCAACTTTTGTAGGTTTTTCTGTTTTGTCTCGACGCGAGATTCATTTACTCCTGGCGAATGTTTGTTTGGTCGCTCATTCAACAAGCTGAGGTGCAAGACAAGACGTGTATGATAAAACGCTTTTGATTTGATTGGCTGTATCAAAACCGGTTCTCCATCTATGTAGACGAATACCTAAAACTAGGGGGCGCCATCATGAAACCAAATAATATAAATGTATGCCTTTTGGTTTCTGATTTTTTTCTTGAAAGGAGAACAAATGATTCACAGAGCAGAAAAAAAACTCTGTTCAATTTCATTTGGACTTGGAACAGATCAAAGTGTGTCCACAGCTTTAAGTATCAATAGTATAAATAGATTTGTAGTCTTGCTTACTTATTCTTTGATCAGATAGTTCTTGATTCAAACTACAAATGTTGCCAGTTTTTGAAGTTCTTGTGTTTGGCTACTTTAGTTAAATGAGATAAAGTTCTCAACATGTTTATATTTCAAATGAAACCCCGCCCTGCTCTCACCCAGCAGTGTTTGGTTGTCTTTAAAATCACTTTGCAGCTGTAGCGAGACCCTGCAGTATACTTTCCCCCTCTGTCATGTTACGAAACCTTCTGAAATAAATTTGTTGATACTCTGAAGCCACAGGGCGACAACAGATGGGAGGTTAAATTATAATTTTATCTCCCATTTCCAGCTCGACATGAGACGCATTACAAGTCTTTATTTCAAGTCTATTGATGGTAAAAAATCCCCTCTAAAGGCCAGTACAGCTCTGTCAGATGGAGTGCGATATCATCTCTCTCCCGTTTAATTATCTGCCGTTATCTGGCATGACCAATTGGCAGAAATGACACTTTCTGAGTATAGAAATGCAGTCTGCAGAAAGATGTAACGTGGTGATTGAGCCTCTGTAAAAGTTTATTTCTCAGTCAAGAGAAAAGTTGTGACTGTTGCTAAAACGACTGCAAATACAAAATATACAAAATATGATGCAATTAGACAGCAGGCGCTTTTTCTGATGAGCAGCGCTCGAAAAATCCACTTTAGAGACGACCGACAGGAAAATGTGGTGCTGGTGGAGAAACTTGAGGCAGATCAGAGAAATCTCACTCTGGTATTGAAATGATGCTGTGACGAGAGAGGCTGGAGAAGCTCGATCTGCCGACGTTACTGAAGAAAATCACCCCGCTGAAAGCACGACACGTCTACACGATCAATACACCTGAGTTTGAGAAATGTGACACTTTGTCGTCGAATTCCAGAA
Source organism: Macquaria ambigua (assembly GCA_008360985.2). Lineage (NCBI taxonomy): Eukaryota > Metazoa > Chordata > Actinopteri > Centrarchiformes > Percichthyidae > Macquaria > Macquaria ambigua. The sequence continues at coordinate 204,397 of VMKM01000672.1, read as the reverse complement.
AAGTGACTGCACCTCAGGAAACTAAAGTCCTTCAAGGTCAGCAGGAAGACGTTTTGTCTTGTTTTATGCTGATGTATGTTGGAGCGAAAACATTATTGCCAATGACAGAAATAAGATTGATTGATATTAAAAAACAGCTGGTTCTATTATTGGTTTGTCACCTGATCAATTAGAAGAGGTCTATTAAAACGCTGGCTTGGTGTTTCAGTGTGTACGGGGTAAAGCTTTTCCAAAACAATGACGTAAGCTGCTCACAGTGAAAATACTCCTGCATTCAAATCCTTACTAAAGTAATAGTACAAGTATTATCAGCAAAATGTACTAGTACTAGTAAAAGTACTCATTGTGCAGTAAAATGTTCCCTGTCGGTGTTTGCTAATATATCTGATGTTTCTGGATTAATATTCCTGCTGCATTAATGTGTGTGATGCATTTTACTGCTGTAGATGTTTACGGTTGAGCTCATTTAAACTACTTTATATACTGTTGGCTAGTTTGATCTACAGCAATGCGTCACATTAAAAGATCATCACGTGTTTGTAGCGTTGCTGTCCTCGAGTTAATGAAGAGGGGAAAAGCTGTTAAACTCATTTGCTCGGTTGCTAACGGGACGATGGGACTCTTGCTGCTGATGAGCTTCTATAGCGTCCTCCACCTTGGACTCTCCGGCTCTTTGTTTCCTCAAAAGGTCAGCACTGTAAAGACGGCTTGCTGTTGGTCTACGGTGCAAGTTTGCATGTGAACTTGACGTAAAAGATTTGCAGAGATTTACTTGGCCCCCAACGAGCGAATTTGCTGATCGCTGCGATTCCTTTGATATGAATTGATTTTGCCGTTTTAAATGCTGACCGGACGTTAATCCCCATTTGTACGAATCATTGCGTCGAGACTACAAAGTGACACAAAAGACGGAGACTTCTCGGAGAGAGATTGGTGAGGCTGTGGGATGCAGGAGGAGGCTGTGGACAACACATTTTCCCATATGAACTAATTCGTTTTCAAGCATACTGAACCCCTCTGCCATTGACACACTGGTAAAGTCTCACTGTTGTTAAAATGTTTCTTTGGTTTGTGGGACATGATGAAGTGTGTAAAGTTTTCAAAGTTACAGACAAACTGGAGGCTTTGTGGAGTACATGAGGCTTTTCAAAATGATTTTTTTTAAGTTCAATAAAATGAACATCTTTGTCTTTGCCTCCAGAGTCCAGAGTTCAGCTCAGTCCCCCATGGCTCTTTCACCTTTTCTTCTTTTTTATGTCTTTGCTTTATTGATCCGTCTCTTGGTGCAGTGTCTTAATTTCCACTTCTCTCTGTAACTTTTCCTTATTTTCTTTCTCTTTCCTGCACAAAAAAAAACCCTTATTGCCTTTGTCTTTATCGCACTTAAGCCCCTTATCTTTCTACCCCATTCTTTCTCTTATGACTTGCTCTTTTCGTCCTTGTTTCTCTCCATTAGCTTCTGCTCTTTTTGAGCTCCCAGGACCTCTCATTGAATGGTTTGGTGTCCTGAGGAGGACATCATATCACGTAACGCCTCATTACTCCCCCGGCTGTGAGGGAGGACGGAGACAGACGGGGCTGAAACAAAGCTGACAATTAGCCCCAGAAAGGCCCTGATTAGGAGTGCGTGGCCCATTACCTTCCACTGCTCGCCCTCATGGAAACTTCCAGATGCACAGCGAGGATGAGGAGGAGGACTGGATCCCTGAGGGGCTGCCGACAAAACACCAGACCATTCTTTACTGTAAAGGAATATAAGAGAGAAGTTTCAAATGAAACAAAAACAGTGAAAATGAGCTGAAACTTTAGTGTTAAAAAGAAGAACCGGAGTCAGTAGAAAGACCCTTTAGGCCTCTGAATAAAAACACCACGAGTATAAAAGCAGAGGTTTACATTCGCTGTGTTGTGAACTCCTTTTCGCTCAGGATGAGAAGGTTATAGTACCCTGTAGTATGCTAGCAAATTCCACAACTTCCTGCTTTGGCACTGGTCAACATATCGAGCACTGCAGAATCCTCTAATTTAAATGTAATAACTGGGAATTTTCTAGGATTAGTTAGCTTGTTGGCTAACTCCACACTGAGCATTTTGAAATACAAGTCTGGTGCTAGTAGGTATTCTTCTCGTCAACAAATCCCATGTGCAGAGCCAAACTCAGACTCAGTCCCACATAGCCTGAAATACTCACTAGAGAACTAAATGTGGATTCATCCGCCGCTGAAAATAGTCCACAGCAAATGCACTATTACCTACGGAGCACCGGAGTGGCCATAGAGAGGAGAAGAAAGAAAGAAAGAAAGAAAGAAAGAAATATAGATAGAGGCCACATTTTACTACATCGAGCGCTCGAAATGCTATTGCGTGCGCACGAGATACAATTCGTTACCACGTTTTGATTAATTCGCGCACATCTTAATCCAAGTATACCCACCTCTATGATCTACACATTGACAAAGAAATCCATTTAATAACAATGATAATGATATAAATCTGTCATTATCATTACATCTCCCCACTCTTGATCTCCGTCTTCATCGGCCTACTTCTCCTTCAGTGTTAACAGCCCCGGGCTATAGGAGAGAGATCTAAAGAATCTGATTAATGTAAGGTGGATTTTCAATTAAAAATAACAGCACACCCCGGAGAAACTCCTTTTTCCGTCCCCCTGTCTGCCTCCTCTATCTGCGTCGTAGCCGGGCGTTTAAGGAGGCCTATAGACACATTACACCCTCTCAATCCAGGATCTCTGTCAGTTTCTAGTAGCTTCCGTCACAGTCTGCCTGCTGGGGTAATAACGGCTACACTCAAATCAAAACAACCCCTGCCTCCCCGTGGTTTTTAAATGGGCGGATATGCAGCTATAAATGGAGCCAAACCGGCCTCCTCCTACCTTTCATTTTCCCGGTGATGTGAAATCGTAACAGACACAGAGACGTGGTCGCTCTGGTGATGTGGCAGGAGGTTTAATTTAACTCCTTTTTGTACTGAATCAGACGGCGAGCTCCTGGAGGAGACACAGTTCGACATGATGGAAGAAAAAGTGTCATGAAAGACAAAACAAAAGGATAATAGACAAGTTTAATAAACATGTTTCATGTTTGAAAATGTCTTTATATTCAATACTAATCAATACATGTTTTACTATCTTCAGTACTCACAGCTCAGCCTGCTCTTTTCTACACCATGTTTGTGAAAGAGTTGGTTCACAGAAATTACAGAAAAACATTTCACACTTACCTGTGGTGGCGTCTCTCCATGCAGGTAGTTTTGGTGTTATTTGTCCAGGTTTCTGCCTCCACTCTGAATACAATGGAAGTGAATGGAATTTAGTTGAGCTGCTTAAAGTATTGAAAAATTACATTTAATAAATTCAACATGTCTTACCAGAATCAGTGCCCCTGTTACTCTGTATAGTTTTAAGTCTGGAACTACTTTCTACCGAAGACGTGGTGTTTCCACCCACCTGCTTTTATGGGTCATAAACCAAAGTATTAGACACATTAACATGTTGACCTGATGATGGCGCTAGATGAAAAGTCAGAGGATCACCAAAGTTATTAGGATTCATCCTCCAGGAACCATGAACGTCTGAACCAAATGTCATGGCAATCCAACCAATAGATGGTGAGATATTTCAGTGCGTATCTTCCATAGTTATAATCTTTTTAGTGACTGAAGCCTCATTTTAGCTTTGGTTGAAGTTTAAAATGATAGATTTTGTCTCCCATCACTTACATTAAAACTGCATTAAGAAGATATGATAGAACTTTATTTATCAAGAGAGAAGCTGTACAAAATAGGAAAGAGTGTAAATATAAAATATCAATAAACAGATATCCAAAATCCAAATATACATAATGCTAAAAATAAAAGGCAAGTTTGCTTCTTCTAGCTTCACTGCCAGTATGGAAAGGAGGACCAATTACAGCAACCAATAACTCTTAATGCACATGTTGGCATGCGAGTTCTGTCTTAAGAGAGGGCTGAAAAACTGTTCTCTGTGTGGGAGGAACACAGCGGACCAGAAATCACAGTCATCATTCACAATACACGCTTACATGACCACATTAACGCTGATATACACACATATTTAACATGCATACATATGAACACACACAAGACGCGGCACGATGAAGGGATTAGAAAATCATACACACACACAACATAGCGACAAGTCACGGAGGCAGATGGGCGATTTATGGAGGAATTATGGAGGAACATCTGTTGAAAAACTGTCAGATAAGAAGAAAAGTGCATAAACGACACTGAAGCTGTCAGACTGCCACAGAAAGGAGGAAAAAAGAAGCATTGTGTGTTTGCGGCCGCGAGGCAGCCGGTTCGACCTCTCAGAGAGGATTATGGGGGTTTAAAATGACCGTCAAACACGGACGCAAGTCAGCCGCACAGAGGAGCCGAGCTGATTGGCTGTCAGGGAATTAACAAAAGCCAGTCAAAGCATGCAAAATGTAATTATGGCTTTTGGTTTACAGCGACTTGTTACAGCGAGAGTCTTTATCAGCAGCAGCAGATAGAGCTGCGATTATTATTATCATCATCGTCGTCATGTGCTGAATAACTGGAGTTATTGAGCTGCAGAGATGACGGGAGGAGCTGTATGATGCTGATCATCTAACCGGAGAGAAGAAGGTTGTAAAACCTGCATCAGACTCTTTACTGCACATTTCAGACAGAATTGCTGGAAATTTACAAAGTGAAGCTATTTTTTTTAAGTTAAAGGATAAGTCTGGTGTTATTTTCTATTTTTGTTGTCATTAAAGGAAAACTCCGGTATTTTTAAACCTGGGCCCTATTTTTACAAATTTTGGGGTCGAAATGACTAATACATACCATTAGTTTTGGAATTGGTCCAGTAGATCGCCTCCGCCGGCAACATATTACGTTAACGATTACGACGTTCCAGTTTGCGCACCTAATTTTGAACCGTTCGGAGCTTTTGGACCAAAAATAAATTGATTCGGAACCCGAAAAGTTGGTTCCCAACTGGAACCAAAAAATAGCAGGTTTTCCTCAACCTGAAGTGCGAACCGTGACATCATCAGTGGGCGTGTCCTATTCTCCAGGTTGGAAAGAGAAGATGGAGAAGGCAACACTGGTTTCTGGTCTACTATGGTAACAGTCTTCTACGTCTTCTTCTCATTAACAGTTGGTCCAAAAACAAATATCTGTAATAACAGAACAAAAGCTCGCAGGAAATCAATGCAATCCACCATCTTGCTCCTACTGTTTACTTCTGTTGTGCAACGCCCTTGATTACAATGGTTCCCCTCAAAACTGGTGGGAACGTGGGCTGGTTCTCTAGAAAGCACCAAAGGTTCCAAGAAACCTGAATGGAACCGGTTCAAGAACAAGAGCTGATCTGGTGGAAAGAGGGCAACAGTGTAAAGGGGCCTTTAGTCCGTCTCTCAGTCCTGTCTGACTTCCTGTCTGTGGCTTCATGTGGATGTGGTGAGTTTAGGCTGCAGCTGAGAGCCATGACACCCGACAGCAGCCAACATTTAGCGGGATTCGAATATTCAGATCACTGCTCGTGTTCACTGATGAGATGAATCCAGGTGAAAGACATTTCCTCTTTATTGAATTTCTGAATACAACCAGCACACAGCAAGAGGAGATAAAGACATGCAGACTAGATGAGACAAGTGGAGGATTTCAGGCTTGAAGTGTGTTTTAATGTCTAATATTTTATACATGCAGAGTGATTAATGGTAATGTTCGACGCTGCTCTGTGTGTGTGTGTGTGTGTGTGTGTGTGTGTGTTACCCAACTGTCCCTCAGTGGCTGATGTCTTGTATCACAGTGACACCAAGTGGACATCCAGGGAACAAAAACATTTTGACAGGAGGAAAAATAAAATAAAATGAATGATGGCTGAATTCCATTTAGCTGCTTCAGTTTCTGGGTGCTGTGGTTCATCCCAATCCCCTCATTTAGTTAAGAATATATCCAGAATTAAAAGGACATGTCTGAGCAGGATTTAGAAATACATGTCCATGAGTTTATCTGTAACACTTTATAATACAGCTCATAATTTACAGTGTAATTATGTTGTATGAATGAGGAACTAATAAGATACGTCCTGGTTCATAAAGTGACTTAAAATGTAGGTACAGAAGAAGAAAAAGATTATGGGGATCAAAGGAGTAACATTTGGCCTTTTTAGAGGAAAGGAGAAATAAATTATACTCTATTATTTAGTTTTGTAAATACTGCGTACCTTTGAGGTACAGTTACCTTACCTTACCTCCTTTCCTTCAAAATGCCCAATTGTTACTCCCTTGTTCCCCATAGTCTTGTTTTTAAGTACTGGTCTGTCTTTACAAGCCTCTCTAAAAAGGTGGATCAGACAGCTGCAGCTGATTTAGAGTCCTCCTCACTAAGACCAGGAGAGACCACGTCAGTCCAGTTCTCAGATCTTTACACCGGCTTCCTCTGTGTCAAAGAATTGATTGTAAAATGCTGCTGTTGGTTTATGAAGCACTGAATGGCTGAACGGTTTATTTTCTGATCTGCTGCTCCGTTATGAAGCTTCCAGACCTCTCAGGTGGTCTGGGATCAGGTCTGCATACTGTTCTTTGTCACCTAATTTTATTAAGTTGAATTTGGCACTGCACTGTCATTTTTTATTCTACCGTTTGATTTGTCTTATTCTATGTTAAGCTTGTTTTTAATCTTCTATTTTATTTTGTTTTACTCTTTTTATATTGCCTGTGTTTCTTTTATATCTTTTCTTAAAGTCTTTATGTAAAGCCCTTTGATTTGCCTTGTTGTTTAGAATCAGAATCAGGTTTATTGCCAAGTAGGTTTTTAACATACAAGGAATTTGCCTTTGTGTTTTGGTGCATAACGGTCTAAATATACGAAGTAAGAGAAAAAACGTACTGCAAAAGTCATGCAATCATAAATACAAAGTAGAAATGTACATTAAAAATAAGTCAAATATATATATTCCGAGGTGAAAACAGCCGTACAGTGTTTAAAATTGTCTTGCCTTGTTTGCTCGGTCCTCACTTGACCTGGAAGTTGATCCGGTCCGACATCATGAAGGACGTCTCAGGTCTTGCTACTCTGTGGAAACACGAGACCGTCCCTCCATCCTGTAAAGATGCAATTAAGGGATTTGGGATGTGCACATAGTATTGTTCATGCTGGCTCACTAACACACTGTCATTACTTACATTAAAAAGATGTAAAATATATATATTCCGAGGTGAAAACAGCCGTACAGTGTTTAAAATGAAGAGCAAATGTGCAAATGTTCACAGTTTAAAGAAAATGCACAACAATAATCCTGTTTTTCCAGCTATGACGTCAAAATGTCTTCATACACAGGAAGTGAATCCTACCTGAGTCCCACTGTTTGGTCTGTTTTTAGTCAGCAGAGCATGAGATCCATGGTTGGTACAGACAGTGAGTCGCCACACCTGGAGCTAATCAGCCAATCAGTAGCTGGATTGAAGAGCAGGTGTTTCTCTGCAAGACAAAGACATGAGAGTATATTTTGCACAGAAGTTGTTACAGTTCATTTTTACAAAAGATTCCCTGCTGACTTTTCAAAGTGACAATCACACACCAAAAAACACTTTTTTCAAAATAAAAGCGCTCTGTGGCTCAGCAAGATATGGAACTGCTATAATCTGTTTTTTTTATATTTAACAATGGATCAAATTAATCAAATGTGTACTGTGAAAGGTAGTGATTTACGAGATTTAAGCTCATAGTTTTGGTTTTATGGCTCACAACTTTACTGCTTTGGTTCACTCTCACCGCTCTCATAGCGTCGTTTTTGTCCGCAGCTGGTTTCAGAGAAAAACCCGACAGTCCACTTCCTGCTCAGCAGCAACCAGCAGACAGACACAGAGACGAGCTGGTGAACATCGTGGAGCATTTAGCAGCTAAAGAGCCAGGTATTTCCAAAAACAGAGCTAACAGAGAGGGAATATTGGACTTTCATTCATCAGGTGACACAAACACGACTCCACATGAATGATAATGTTGCTCTCTAACTGCTGGATGTATAAAAAAGCAACTGTTTGCTAACAAGTTCACAATATTCAAGGTGTTCACAATTTGTCTCGGCTGAAAACACTAAAAAAAAAAAAAAAAAAAAAACCAAAAGCAAAAGTTATTGCAGGTTTAAGGACAAAAGTAATAAATGAACACGAACCCAGTTTGAGTGCTAAGCAATGACGTGTTCAGGAACAGAATCATGAGCACAGAACAAGTTAGAAATGTAAAAACAATAAATTAATAATCAATAATATAATATTTTAAAAATACTAGCTGACTTACTGAAAAGTAAAAAGCAAACTCGGACAGCGAGAGTGATCTCTTTTTGTAATCACCAACTTTGCACTATTTAAATATTTCTACATTTATATAGGATGTATACTGTAAATATTACTACTAAGAATCTATGAAGCAGTAAAGCTTCTTCTTCTTCTTCACTAGCCAGGTTTCCATCCAAATGTAGCCAAGTTTTAACCGAATTTCCAGAAAATCATGAAAAGAACATGCAAATGAATGCACATTTCCACCTACTGAAGCTTCGGTGACATTGAGCTCTGGACGAGGCGTTCAGGGACCAGCAGTTTGCTCAGCTCAGGCTGCAGTGCTGCTGGATGTAACCCTAGTTTGCAATTCAAATTCCTCTGCAGCGCCAGCGTGAATGTTTGAGGACAGAGAGGAACTTCCAGATATCTTCTCTCTAACTACCTGCAGGTTGTTAAGTCTCCTGTCTTGACACTCGGTCTGCCGTCCTGTCTCTGCTGCTGGATAATTAGTCCGCTGAGGTTACTGACAAAACACTTCACCGACAACACCCTCTCTCCTCTGAGTGAGAGCGCGTTTCCCCACAGGAGAAGCAGCAGAGCCAGAACAGTGTGTAATGATCAGCGCTGGTCAACAAGCAGAGAAGAACACGATCGTACGGAAGAATAAATAATGTGAAGAACGACAATGTGCTAATATTATTAGTTGATGACAATCCTCTTTATGTTTTGACCAAACATCTGTTCCCAGCACTTCTTATCTGTCACCTTTTTTCTCTTTTGTCTTTCTCCGATTGTACTTCTTATATCAGTTACGCACAGTTTCTCAAATTGAACTGGCCTGCTTGACCGAAATGTTAAACCCAGTGTAGACAAGACTAACCCCCCCTCGTCATTTTTCAGTTTGTTTTTCTCCTCGCCTCCAGAGACAAGCCCTGAGACTCAACAGCCATGCTAGCTGCTCTGTGAGGCTGTACTTAAATGCTAACATCGGCATGCTAACATGCTCACAATGACAATCCTAATATGCCGTGTTAGCATGCTAACATTTGCTAATTGGTACAACTGAGGCTGATGGGAATGTCGTTAGTTTTGCAGGTATTTATTTTTTGTACACACACACACACACACACACACAAATGTATGTCACTGTATATCTTCCTTGTAAATATAATTAAGTTTTCCTTTATTTCTTCCTTTAGTACTACTTTTATATGCTTTGTTCCATTTTATTGTTTATTTTTATGTTTTATTCTGATTTTAAATATTTAAATATTTTTTCATACATTTTCTGTGTGTGTAGCGTGGAAGGGGCTAAAAGTGCATTTCATTGTGCAATCCTGTGTCGTATAATGACAATAAAGCTGATCCTTGAACCTTAAACCAAAGTATTGGACAAAATAAAATGTTGACCTGCAGATAAAGTTAAGGGATCACTAAAGTTATTACAGTTCATCCTGTAGGGGGACGTGAATATCTGAACCAGATTTCAACATAGATCACACATCATGCCAGTTTTAGCTTCGCTCCATTGGCTCCCTGTTATTTCTAGCATTGATTTCAAACTTTTACTCTAGACATACAAGGCTTTACATGGTCAGGCTCCTCTAGAATTAGAGCTGCTGACCTCTGACCTCTGACCTCTGGGAGGAGCCTCTGGTCTTCAGGACTTCTGGCTGAAAACGAAAGGCGACGGGTTTTTGCTGCTGTTGCTCCTCGACCCTGAAACAGCCTCCTGCTGAGTCTAGAAGCCAAATCAGTGCACAAACAAAAAATATGTTTTTTTATGACTTTACTTTTGTGGTTTTGTACATTTACAGTAACTGTTTTTATATTTTATCTTCCGTCTCTTATTTCCCTCTCTTTTTTTTCCTTCCTGTAAAACACTTTGTAACTTTTGTAAAAAGTTTGCTTTCTTTATCTTTTTGTATTTGTCTAATATGGACTCTAATGGCCCAAATAAAGTTAACAGCATTGTATTGGGCTGTATTATAAAGTGTTACAGATAAACTCATGGACACGTTTTTCTAAATCCTGCTCAGACATGTGTCCTTTAATTCTGGATATATTCTTAACTGAATGAGGGGGCTGGGATGAACCACAGGACCCAGAAACTGAAGCAGCTAAATGGAATTCAGCCATCATTCATTTTATTTTAATTGTATTGTATAATTGTAAATTAAATATCTTTGGAATATCTATCTTTATCTTGTTGGACTGAATACACAGTTTGAAGAATCACTTGGGGCTCTGGTAATGCCACTTCTCATTTTTGACTTTTTTTTTTTTACATGAAACGATTAACTGATAATTAAAAACAAAAAGAAAAACGATTGATACTGAAAATTGTAACAGCAATACTTATCAAAAAGAATCAAAGCAATAAAATAACTGATCCTGGTCTTTATTGAAATGATCTGTGTGTGAGTTAAACGCATCAGAATCAGTCAACCATAAATAAAACTAAACCAGAGTTTTTGCATTTTGTTTGAGCAGTTTAACTTCACACACACACACACACTTTGCATGAATGCTGCTCATTTTCCAAAACATAATACAGTGTGTGTCGGGGGGGGGAGGGCAGCATTTGGTTTTAATTTCAATAAACAAAGTACATCCGCTTGCAGAGACTAGAAACCTGCTGCAGGTAGCGTTAAACATACAACTCAATAAACATTGTGCTGTTGTCAGTTAGTTTGTAAAGGTGAAGTTAAAAGGAATAGTTCAACAGAGAGTTAGATGAACCCACACTCATATTTGTCCATTAAATATGAAGCTACACCCAGCAGCTGGTTAGCTTAGCTTAGCATAAAGAGTGGAAACAGGGGAAACAGCTAGCCTGGCTCTGTCCAAAGTACGGAGGGCAAAATGGTTAAAAAAGTTCAACTGATTTCAAGCTTCGGGACGATTTGAATCTTTTTTTTCTTCTCTAAGATGCAAGAAGACTAAAACATGATTGAACCGTCATATTTTTTAGGTCTTCATGTGCACGACAGTTGAGTAACAATACGGCAGACAGGCAAAGTTAGCGTCTACCAAAGACCCCATCATATGCATATTCAAAAAATACAGGTTATCCCACACAGCTATGGACTGTCACCACTAGATGCTTCAACTAATCAGAGCACAAACACCCAGTTTAATGATCAGATAGAGCGGAAAAGTCTGGCCACTAATTCATCTGCTGATATCTGCTGACAGCTGCTAGCTAGCGTTAGCGACCCGGCTGCATGACAACGACGGACTGAACAAAGTAGAAACCTCTCTCTGTTCCTCGTCAACAAACACAAACAGAGCTCAGGTCAGCATGCATGAATTTCCCTAAATGTCAAACTGTTTGTTTAAATAAAGTTTCAAAACACTGTGGCTTTGGAAAATGATGGCATTAATGCAAAGTACATGTGATGTTTGTTGAATCAGCTAAAACCTGTAAAAACAGTGGTATGTTCCTTTAAGCAGAGTTTGTAGTAGCAAAACACTGAGCAAGTCTTTAATGAGTCTGGTTAGTTTGTTCCTCTGTGCTTCATAAACAGAAGTCTTCAGCTGCAGACACACACACACACACACACACACACACACATTATTATATACATGTATATATCCATACTTTTCACTACTGATCATCATTCAGTGTACGCACAACTTGTCAGGGTCACAAATTCTCCAGCAAGAATTAGTCAAATTAAATTAAAGCAATAGTTTTCTGCAGGGCGTGTCACCAGTTTTAAGCATCGGGACAAATCCTTAAACAAATCTAAATGTATTATTCCACTTGGTCAAAAAAGTCCTTTTAAAAGAAGAAATAATAAACTGGCCCTGACTGTTGGGTTTTAGCATTTGTTTTATATCTTTTATGTATTTTTATTATTCAGGCCTGCGTGCGTTTTGCGTTTTTCCCTTTGCAGCAAGACAAATTTCCCCCTCAGAGAAAATAAAGTTATCGTAAACACTGAATGATGGTCAGTATGCATCACAGAAACAGTCTGTGTAGTCTGGCTGCTTCATGAACTCCGGCCATCAGCAGAGAGGAGAACAGTAACAACGGAAACATGACGGTTTAAAATCAGGAGAAGACAGAAACAGGAAGCAAAGATGTCTCACTCTGCTCTCATTTCCTGGCACCACAGAGTCAAACCAGAGTCTAAAAACGAGGTTGTATCCCCGTTATGTTTTTTTTCCTTCAATAAAAGCAAACTCACCTGTCTGTTTGACTCTAGGGCCTCTAGTTTGACGGCTGTAAACCTGCACTATTGGCTGATAAATCTCAGCTCAACAAAGATGTCATTAGCGGTTAAGTTAAACAGATATCGTATGAGGAAAAAGTACCTCTCACTCGCTCACAGAAAATAAAAATAAACTAATAAAAAAAACATATAAAGTAAAGAAATTAACTAGGGAGAAATACAACACTGAATTAAAGAGAACTGGTGACACTATAGAAATGTTTAACATTTTTACAGGGATGTCAGAAATAAGATCATTTATATTATTAATTATCAATAATTCAAAGTATATAAAATTTCAAGATATGTTCCAAGTCCGTATAGGTCTTAAAATGATAATTAACAAAGTGAATAAAGTGCTATGGAAAGATATCTTTTTGAAATGTTACATCTTGTTAATAAAGTTTCCCACCAAACTGAGTGTAGCCTTTTACTTTAGTTTGTTTTTTCTTTAAAGAATAAGTCTGGTGGTGTTCTGTATTTTTCTTACTGTCAAAAAATCCGCGAAAAGATCATAATCAACAATGATTTGATTGTTTAGAGCGTTAACGTTACTGTTCGTCAGCCCTGAATATCTGGCGAATCTCTGAATGTAGCACAGTTATCACTGTTATCACGTGTTGTGATCATGTGTTCATTGAAAAGCTACGTTAGCTAGCCAGGCTAACTTATCTTAGAACCGCGGTTCCGAGTCGCAAAACCACTAAAACTGATAAATAATAGAAAACACCAGTTATTAAAACTACAGGCCATAACTCACAGATTAACTCCTGCTAGAGATCTGATCCCCCTCAGTGAGACATTTGAAACTGAGAGGATCATGATCTTTGCCACACTTTCATCAATCTGCTTGTTTACCGAGAATATATTTTAGGAAAAACGTTATTGCACACAAACGTGTTTTTTGAAGTAAATCTACCAGCATACATGGCACAAAATGACTCGTACTGTTTTCTTTCATTTGAGACCACTAATGAACTAATAAATAGACGTTTACTACTAAATGAAAAAAAAAAAAATAATACGATTTTGGGTGCATTTACTCTTAAATTGGCAGATTTTGTTGCAACTATGGCAACGAGCACTGTCGTCATCACCTTGAGTAAATCGTAACCACACTGCCGAGGTCTGTGCTCTCAAGTTACACTACTACCTGATCTGTGTATGTGTGCGATCTAAAAAAAATAAGGCAGGTTATTATTTATTTACCGATCTCTATTCTATTCAGAGCAGGGTTTCAGGTGGCATCCAGAGATCGCAGCTACTGTAAAAAAGGGACGTGATAATCAGGATTATTATTATTATTATTATTATATTGAAAACTGCCACAGACATGGTGGAGAACTCAGGAGGTAGACGCACTAACACCTCGTTGGTTTTGGTTGTTCATGAGATTTGCTGACAGTAAGAAATGTAAGAAAACACCAGCCTTGTCCTTTAATTCATATATAAAGAAAATAATCTGTTTAGCTGGTTATTAAGGTTACTGATGGTGAGTGAAATGAACATTTTCATATACAACACATCTCTCGGCACCTTCAAGAGGACAGGAAAACAGTTGATAAGGCAATCTGAAGGTGTAGCAGAGACATCTCCTTATTCTTTCAAATGATAAATGGCCAGAGGCCCCATTTACACTTTTAAATGTCTCATATCTGGAGAACATCTGGATGCGATTTAATACACTTTCATTTTCTCTTAGTTTCTTTTAGTAGTCGTGTAGTGTTTTAAGTAATTTTGCATCTCTTCTTTGTTGTTTTAATTCTCTTTGTAGTAATTTTATGTCTCTTTGTAGTCACTTTGCGTCTCTTTGTAGTCGTTAGCTTGTAGATTGTAATCCGTCCTGAATGCCTCTTGGATGCATTCGCACTTAGCTTTTTTGATATCCGATAGTTCTGATCCGATCTGCCCAAGATGTGAGTGAGTGTAAATGGGGTCAGATTTCTGTCCAGGACCTGCACAGTGTGTTCAGGTAAATGTTATGTGTTTTTGTGTGACAGCAGGTGGACCTCAATGGTGAACTGGAACGCCGTCAAACTAGAGGCCTGGGCCTTTAAAAAAGTGCACAAGACTTACATTATCAGTCAGAGTGAGGACTACAGCACTGACCAGTCTGAACTACAAAGTCCAGACAGGAAACACGAAGCGGTGTCTCCGTCCTTCTTCTGTCTCTTTCAGCTGATGATGAAGACTCTCGGTCCCTCCTCTCTCATAGGAGGCAGACTCTCTATCACCATGTTATCCATCAGTCCGTATTTATCCTCTTTTGTATTCCTCCTTCTACCTTCTGCTCGTTCATTGGCTGAAACCTCCTCTGCAAGCCCCTCCCTCTCCACCGGCTGAGACAGCTGATTGGTCAGTTGCTGCATCGTCACCTGGAAGACATCAAAGCATGTTTCACATCTACATGTTGCACATGGCAATCTGTCCAGTAGTTGTGGACATGTTTCACTCTGAACCAAAGTGCGACCATCAGACTGACATCTCTTGTGAAAGTCTTAAAAAATCTGTCGTCAGAAACTTTGAGAGGAGCTAAATTTTAGCCACAAAACACATTAACGTGGAGGGGGCGGGGCCACCAACCGGCAGCTCTTTGAAGAGGTGGAGCATGGCCACGCCCACCACGATGACCAGGAAGGCTCCCAGCGTCGTGACCACATCCACGGCCGCCATGCTCCTCCACTCCTGGAAGAGGATGATGGAGGTGGACAGGACCACAGTGGTGAAGAGGACATAGTAGATGGGGTAGACCAGCAGGGTGTTGAAGGTGTCCAGAGACTTGTTCAGGTAGTTCACCTGCAAGCAGCGACACAGACAGGCAGGTGAGGGTAAGATAAGATGTTTCCCCCTAAAAACACACTGCGCTACGGGGTGGATGATTATGAAAACTCTGGTCTTCTCTTTTATGGTAGAAAAACACTTTTGTATGATTGTCAAACAACTTCCTGTCACCTCTGATTCTACCTGCGATCTCTAATTTAGTGTTTGAGTACAGATCAGACTTAAGACACCAAAGTGTTTTTGGCTATTAAGCAGAAAATGTCATTAAGAAACATACTTCCTATAAGGAGAGAATAAAAAAAATAACTTTACAGCTCACCTGTGTTACTATGGAGACGATGAGAGTGAGCAGCAGGATCCAGGTGAGAGGATTAGCAAGCACTGAAATATCATAAAACACTAGACAGAGAGAGGATAATGAGTATTAAAAGAGTCCTCCACTGATTTATTATTGCACTCCTGTAACACTGTCAGACTCACGATGGACTATTAAAAAAAAATTACCAAAATCGATGCAGCAGAACCAGAGATATCGTCTTTTTTATTCCACACATTCTTCTTGTTTAAAACCTGGCGCCTTCATTACCCACAATGCAACCCAACCACCGACAGTTGGGTCGGAGATTGGGGTGTGTTATGCTAGGTCTGGTGAGCTCACTTCTTCCTAACTCTAACTCTTCCTAACTTTTCATTCTAGTCTTCATCTCCAACCGACGCCTTGATGTGTAAAAATTCATTCATTAATAAAAGTTATTCTCAAATGTATGAATTAATCTCCTCTGTTCACAGATATTGATATCAATAATCTATTATTAATAACTTAATAATACTGATACATCTTTGTAAGTTACTATTGTCTATTTTTTCACTTATTTTCTGATCTTTATATTTGGCTTGTTTTGCCTTTCCTGGTTTTATTGATACTGTGTGATTTTAAATCGATGTTCGTTTTTATTGTTATTGCTCTGATGACACGTCGTTGGCAGCTGTACTATTAATATTTTCTAATTCTTTCAGGTCCTCTAATACAATGATTAACACTGTAATTAAACCTGTTATCCTTCAGTCTGCTGTGTGTGAAATTCTTCTTGTTACTCTTTGGTGACGGAGCAGAAGAGGACGCCTTATATGGCTGAAACAAGCGATTTACGACAACTTTGTGCAGTTAAGAGAGTTTGATGAATCTACAGCTGCGACAATTAGTCAATTATTTGATTAGTTTATCGTCAGAAAATTAATCAGCTACTATTTTGATAATCAATTAATCAATTCTGTCACTTTTGCAGGTTCTCTGATGTGAGGATTCGCTGCTTTTCTCTGTTTTCTGTCTTTGTAAAGTGAATATCTTTAGGTTTTGGACTGTTAGTCGGACAAAACAAGACATTTGTAGCCATCACCTCGGGGCTCTTGGAAATTGTGAGGGGCATGTTTCACATTTTTTTTTGTTTTATAGACATTGATTAATCTATAATGAAAATAATCGTTAGTTGCAGCCATAGCTGAACCCGACTACAGGAAAAAGTAGGAAAGGTTTGGGATTAAGAAGGATAAAAATACAAAACAAATTTCCCAATGTGTGTTTTTGTTCACAGCCGCCATTTTTATTCTTTGTTTTTGTTTGTTCTGAAGGAACTGGAACAGTTAGTGGCGGCAAAAAGTTGATGCAAAAGAAGAAGCGAAGCAGAAATTAGAGCCTCAGTTTCTATCAGTCTTTAAATTACATCTGTTCTTTATCAGCACCCCGTCTCAGCACATAAACGCTTTATTCATTGCAATATTTTGGCTTTTGTTTTCATTTCCGGGCAATAATACTCAGTTTTTGTAATGCGTAAAAACACGGTAATGTATTTTGTCTCTCACCGGTGTTGATGCCGATGGCGAGGCCCTTCACGGAGGAGACGGTGAAGGCTCCGAGCAGCGAGCAGATGCTGATGTAGACGAGGATGTTAGAGCGACCGACCCGAGGAGAAAAATACACCACGAGCACCGCACACAGCAGCAACACCGCCGACATGTACACCAGGAAACCTAACGCACACATACGACAGAGTTATTACTGAAAACACACACGGAAACTAAACATCCTATTTAACTGAAATAAAAATATGAATGTAAAACTAATTTTTATGGAACAGCCAGCGAGCTTTTTGAGGGCAAGTCAAGTCCAGCTGTGTTGACCTGGTTTCTCTTCAAAGGAATACTTCGACATTTTAGGAAATACACTTATTCCCTTCTTTGCTGCGAGACTGATGCCACTCTCATGTCTGTGCGGTGAATATGAAGCCGCAGCCAGCAGCCGGTTAGCTTAGCTTAGCCTAAAGACTGGAAACAGGAGGAAACAGCTAGCCTGGCTCTGTACTAAGCTAATAAAATCCACCTACAACCTCCTCTAAAAACTCAATCATTAACACGTTATAGCTAGTGTTAAAAGGACATTTCACCTTTTTAAATGTTGGTTATGTGCCGGACTATTTCTTGGCTTAGCGGAGACTTCAGGATGTTACTGAGCCTGTCCAAGAAATAGTCCAGCAAAACATCGCAGCTTGTCATTTTTACACTTTGCTTTTTGTACGGATTAAACACACGAAATGTAACATGTTAATCAGTGAGCTTTAGAGGTGGATTTTGTTACGTTTGGACAGAGCAAGGCTAGCCGTTTCCCCCCGTTTCCAGTCTTTATGCTATGCTAATCTAAGCTAACCGGCTGCTTCATATTAAGTGTACAGACATGTATCTTCTCATCTGACTCTCTGCCAGAAAGTGAATAAGTGTATTTCCCACAATGTCAAACTAATTAATATCTTATATCTCACTCCCTTTAAAGCTGGGATGTTTTTGTCTCGTCAGTCAGAAAAAAATACACCTACAGCAGGTAAACTATGATTCATTTCACATCACCAGGCAACCCCTGAAATCCTGCAAAAGAATGGATACCGGTGTGTGACGACATCAAAACAGAAACTGACCTGAGAAACAGTTTGTCAAGGTCATTTATGCTGAAATTTATGGAGAAAAGACAACAAAAACAGAGGCAAAGGCATATTTTGGATGACTGAAATGCGGCTCTGACCTGAAACCTCATCAACTGGATCATTAAATCATTCCACTCATGAAAAACGTTCCGTTTGCGAGCCATTTTTAACTTGTGAGTTCTACTGCACCGTGACGTTAACGATCTCTAACGACTCCACTTATAAAAGCTGAACATATAAAACGAGACTAAGAGTCTACAGCCATGCTAGTGGCTGTATGAGAAAACCAAACTGTTAGATAAAAGCTGAGGTCCTAAATTAGGTTTTGATCTTGGAACAGTTGTGGTTAAGTGAGTGTAATATTTGGCCAGAGGGTGGCGTCAGAATAAAGGTCTCTGATTTCAGAAGGGTTTATCATGTTGTAACAAAGTGTTGGGAGACGTGTGAGCCGAAATGTCGACATGTTCGGTCACTTGTGAGATTTTATATCATATGTAGTGTTGGATGAGCCAAGATGTAAAAATGAGCTGCAGAGATGTAAGAAATACAGTCTTTGTTGTTTTCTGAACATTTAGGCATAAACCGTTTATAATATGGTACTGGTTGTCAGTTCTATACAGTTAAAACATCATCAGTTTGATCAAATTAAGATTTGATCTGATCAGATTCATTGTCTTGTCGACAAAAATCTTGTTTAGACTGTATTTTATTTAGACAAAGTTTGTGTACGGCTGCTCGTGTTTAGACAATATTTAACATTTGAGCACGCTGGCTGACTTTTGCTAAATAAAAAAGAGGTTTTGTAGAAAAAGATGTTTACCTTCAAGGTACTGAAAAAAAGTATTCTTTAGGAATCTGTCCTGGAAGTCACGTACGCGAAAACAAGAGTCAACAGCCCACTTTGAGCTAATGTCAACATGCTAACATGCTCAAAATGCTAACATGCTGATGTTTAGCAGGAATAATGTTAATCATGTTCACCATCTTAGTTTAGTGTGTTAGCATGCTAACATTTGCTAATTAGCACTAAACACATAGGCTGATAGAAATGTCATTGTTTTGAAGGTATTTGACATAAACAAAAAGTATTGGACAAATGAAAATATTGACCTGATGGTGGCGCTAGACAAAAGGTCAAAGGATCACTAAACTTATTACAGTTCATCCATGAATGTCTGAACCAAAATCAGCCCAAAAATCATTATGTTTAAAAAAAATAAAAATAAAATCAGGTTCATAATTTAAATGTAATTTATTAACCTCAGGTTACCACAGGAAGTTGTCAGTAACCAGGTGACCTGCATGTAAACGCACTGACTGGCAGACTTTATTAACCCCCTCTCACCAGGCCTCAGCAACTTATTGGTCATGTCCTGTAGTGATGTCATTTCCTGTTCCTGTGGGGCGTGGATAACCAACAAGATGCTTCCCAGCACACACAGCAGACAGCCGAGCTTCCCCACCACGTTCAACACCTCCCCCAACAGGTGGGAGGACAGAATTGCACTGAAACACACACACACACACACGCACGCACACACACACACACACAAAGTCAATTTATCCATTAATCACCAAAAGCAGAGACAAAGAAACTGAAATATCTTATTATTCATTTAAAAAAAAACGTGTGTTTTGGCTCCAGAATAAATGTGTGACCTTTAGCCGTTTTTGTATTTACCTTGAAGCTTTTCCAATACTTTTGTGCTGATACAGTGCAGTTAAACTGAAACTTGAATTGAACTTTGAGAACTACGGCTACCTGATGAGGACACTCAGAGCGCCCAGCGGAGTCACCAGCGTGGCCGGAGCAAACATGTAGGCGGCAAAGTTGCAGGCCTCTCCTGCTCCCACTGCAGAAACAGAGCAGTCAAATGAAAAGGCCTCTGCTGAGTAATCCACATGCACACAGTGAAAAACATCATTTGACAACTGATAACATCTGTAATAATGTTACAACATAAATAAATATTTTAAATTCAATTGTAGAACAACTAACATTTTTGTGAGATGGAGAATACGCTTGTTTTCTATCTTCCCCAGAGTCTGATGAGAGGATGGATATCAGTTTCATAGGTCCAGGGTGTATTTAGCTTAGCACAAAGACTGGAAGCAAGGGGAAACTGCTAGCCTAGCTCCATCAAAACAGAAAAAAATAAAATAAATTTATGCCCAGTCACACCAGCTTTTTAAAAAATTCCACAATATTCACACAACAGCAGTGGATGGAAACAAGCATTAATTCACATTTTCTTTTGCCTGTTTATTGGAAATTCAGTTAAAATTTACACTAAGTTTGGATGGAAACTTGGCTACTGAGTGGTTGCAGCTGTGGCCTCCATTGTTTCCACTGTAAACGCGACGGCAGCTGTGCCGCCAGCAGAAAGAAGAGAGATGGCGGCTGCAGCTGGTGGTGGAAATCTGTGCCCTTCAGCCATCCATTCAAAATACAGAACACAGAGCAAAGCAGCTCACTGTCTGAAAGCACCTCAGCAAGTTAAGACATGAAAATCAGACAGCTTTGGAGTTGTTAGAAGGTGTGATCTGAAGGAATAATGTCTGGATCGTACAAAGGGTTTAAGGTGTTGAGGCACACTAGGCTAGCAGTTTCCCCCTGCTTCCAGTCTTTGTGCTAAGCTAGGCTAAACAGGTTCTGGACCTACGATTCTCTGTACTGGACAGAAAGACATTAACCTGATATTTTATTCTCACCTGACTGGGTAACAAAGCACACAAGATCATTTCCTAAAATGTTCCTGTAATTTCATTCCAGTCATATTTACACAGAACTGTGGATTACAAACTCAGACAGAAATACAATACTTACTGGTTAACAGGCCTCCCCACCACAGCCAGTCCTTCAGGTAGCCATGACCTCCATCACCTACACACACACAAATTTTCAAATTTTATTAAGTGACACAAAAATTCAAACTTCAGGTTAAGAGATAATTATGTCCTGATCATGAGATAATGCTTAGATATATTGAGATAATTAAGACTCAGGACAGTCTTAGAAAATAAATGTGCTCTGTAAAAACATCTCTACAAAATTTTTTTATGATAAGATTCCTGTAAGGCAGCTGTACTGAGAATCAAACTATAAAAAAACTGGTTTGTCCAAGTTGAGCAACTCTCTATTTGACCACTTGTTTCATAACACAGAGGCTGAAATCAAGAGTCCAAACTGCCTTTATCTCTAACTTTCTCTCCAGGCCGTCCCCACCACGTTTTTTTTAAAATCCTTGACTTGCAGAAAACTTCATAAACAATGTTTGTACACGTTTTAGCAAACTGATAACTAATCATATGTCCGCTTCACATTCCTGTTGACCGGTTTTAAATTCATTTTCTTCCTTCCAGGCAGTCATTCGTTTCAATTTATTTCCATGAAAATCAACTTTGCAGAGGTTTGAACCTTCCTGCAGATTAATAGTCTATCACAGTGAACATTTTCACATTTTTTGTTTTGTCAAAGATACTTACAATCAGATGATATAGCAGTTAATTCGCTGTTGGTGCAATTTATGGTGCACTGACAAACAAAATATCTAATATAACTATTCTCACATGAGAAACGACAAAATGCACATTATCTTTTTTTATTTTAGTTTGTTGTTTGTCTTATGAGCTTGATTTTTTTTTACTGACAACAAACTCAATCATAGTATCAACGTGTCCTTGAAAACATCAACAAGATACAGCTGCAGTACTGCATGATAAGTGATGCTGATGTCCAAAACTCGTGGAAATAAATGTGGTTTTTTAACATAAACATTACTGATTGACGTGTGTGACCTGAGTTACACTAAAAAGACACTCGCCTTTAGTTTCTACACATAAAAATAATAAAATAAAAACATTGAGCCAGGAGTGACAGACCTTTCTATGTCTCCTAAAACATCAGAAAATAAGAGTTCAGACATCCGTCTCTGCTCACCTGCTCTGGTGTGTCCGTCTCTGGCCAATCGGAGGAGAGCTTTCTTCTTTAGAATGACGCTCCCACCAATCAGGAAGGCGGACAGCAGGGCCAGAGTCAGGCCCAGCCACGGGTTGTAGGTACTGTTTGTCCACACGTCTGAAAACAAGCAGTCAGTCACTGAGTGTGTGCTTCCGAGGGTGTGTACCTGCAGGCTGTGTGTTTAATAGCTTTATCAGACCCGAAAAAAAAAATCTAAAGAATTCACTGAATGAGTTTTCATGATAACAAGACATTAACCAATCAGACTGTGTTAACCAGTCACTCCATAGTGAGCCTTGTTTGTGTAATATTTTCACATGGCAATATATCCTGTATACATCTACTAGTTCACATGTGAATATTGTATTTTAATTTATTAATTTATTATGCAATTATAGACTTTTTCAACATTTAATTCTAATCTATTGGCAAGTAGACTCACAGCAGATTTTTCCAATAATAAAACGCTTTTTCTGCTCAAAACTAGCTTGGATTTGGATGTTCAGTTCAGCCAAAGTCCTCTGTAATTTGTGACGCAGCAGACAAGACTGATATTTTACATACATGACACTGGCTGACTGTAGCCCCCCCTCCACCCCCCAACCCCCAACCCCCAGTTTGTGTCTCTCAGCCGGTCTACAGTAACACTAACAGTAACCGACTCCAGTAACTTCCACCTCAATGTTTCATTTATAATTCAATCTAACGGAGTCCAAAACAATGTGTCACTATTCTTCTTCTTCTTTCTGACTGCATTGTGTGTATTGAGGAAGTATGGAGACATTTTCCTCTTATCTTATTTTCCAGCAGGGCAAAAACAAAAACACATAATGAGGTTATTTATTCTCTTTGTATAGGCTACAAACTTATTACTCAAAACTTATTACTCAAATCGCTGCGAATGATCTCCAGCTACACTGTCTATTCAACGTCACTAACAATTTATTGATCAATATTGTATGTATGTATTTCAAAATAGAAAACTTTACACTTCATAACGTATTGTATTCATAACACGAGGTTTGGGCTGGGTCCGGATTGACTTGGACTTGGAAGTCCTGGGCTACACCTTCATACTCACAAAACAGTGATCCAGGTTCAGTCAGCTGGCACTGACTCAGCTTTAGTTTTAAAGATCCAATCAATAGTTTTTTTATTTAACTTCTGTGTCTTGTGTCAAAATCATTTATGTTTTCATGCTGTTCTTCCTAAAAGAACCTCAACTTCTCAACCTCAAAGTTTAAATGTTGACCTGATGATGGCGCTAGATGAAAAGTTAACGGATCACCAAGCTCATAAAAAGGATTCATCCTCTGGGCACCATGAACATCTGTACCAAATTTCAAATCCATTTCAATCCATCCAATAGTTTTTATAGAGAGATATTTCAGCCTGGACCAAAGTGATGGACTGACTGAACAACACAGAGCCACACAGGCAGTGAGGCTGAAAATAGCTCACTACAACGTGATTTCAAAAATACACACACACTAAGTGAACGTTACTGAGAAATGCAGTTAAAGTAATAGTGGACTCCCCAAAAACCCGACAGTTTACAGGGACATGTCGGACATTCTCTACATTATGTATAGTGAAACACATCAATAACACATCCCCTGTGTTACTAATACTGTAATTGCCGTGTTGCCAACAAGCTGTTGCACTGCACCCCGCCTCCCAGGGAGTACCTGGAACTACTATCACCTCCTGGAAATGTAGTTTCAGGAACTTGTCCCCAAAGAAGATGGAGATCAGTGGAAACAAAAGCAGAACCACCAGTGACAATGGATACTCATTAAGTTACAGGTCGTTAACTTCCTGTCGTGGAAAGGGCGTCATACTATCCCCCAGATTCACCCCCCTTGTGGTGAATACGCCACCTGCTAAATGTGAGTTTGTGAGCCCAACAGCTATATTGACCAGGCTGACAGCACCAGCCAACATTAGCGTGTCATAAATATGTCGGCCGATAAGCAACAAGAAATGTCAACGATATGTTTGAGGTCGTTTAGACTGTAAAATGTCGCTCACTACATATCTTGGTCGCTATTCTTTAATAACCAGATTTAAGGAATCCTTACAAATTAATTGTTCATTCATGTATTAGAGCTGAAGCAATTATTCGATGAGTTGATTGACAGAAAATTAATCGACAACTCTTTTCATAGTCGATTAACTGTTTAAGTCGCTTTGCAAAAGGGCCAAAAATTCACTGGTTCCAACTTCTCAAATGTACATTTTGATAATAATTTGATAATTAATAACTTTGGGTTCCGAACTGTTGGTTGGACAAAACAAGCAATCTGAAGGTAACATATTGGGCTTTAGGAAATGGTTATTGGCATTTTTCTGACATTTCTTTAGACCAAACAATAGGCCTGAATTGGGAAAATAATCGTTTTGTATGTAAAAATGTAATTATCGGTTTGAAAAATCCAGTATGTTAATTATTCAATTCATAATAGCTTTCTTAAATTTGTCAATTTCGTACAGTATTTTTCAATCGCTTTATTGGCTCAGTTTTCACGACAGAGTTTCAATGTACAAAACTGCAAAGAGGCAAACCGAGTTGATAAATTCTTACTTACAAGTTTCGATGCTTAATACTCGGCGTACAGATCAGTGAATCAATGCAACATGTGTTTGCTCTTAATTTCCAGAACATTACCCAGGTGAGCAGTGTTGTAAAATGACTGCTGATTCCTTGAGCACGGACGTCATATTTTCCAAATGTAAGTCATCAGTGGAAATATTAAAGAAATGCAACTTCTTTCCTCTTGATTACTGTCAAAATGTTGCAGTCTACCGAGTGTCTGTTGCTGGACATTAATGTAAACTGTGGTTAAATGTTATATGCTTTACAGCATTACAGCATTACTGAAAGCCGATCTTATTTTAGATGATTACTGTAAACTTAAAATGTAAATATCTCAAGTTTGACTTCTACAGAACCAAGAAAATCTAACTAATGCAGTAAAGTACAGTCAGAATCAATCTATATATTTACTGTAGTGTAAAGTCAGACTCTTGACTTCATTATCTATATTTACAGTAATACACCATATACAATCAATAAAATAAAAGCTTCCAAGTCTTTATCCAGTGTTTCAATACTGACTTCTGCATAAAGTACACTTTTTTTTCTCATTGCCGTTTGTATAAACTTCAGGACATGACCACTGCACACACAGTTTAGATGAGAAATAGTTAGTTTGACAGCACAATTTGAATCATTTTAATGCTACAATGATTAAAATACAGTGGTGTGATGCTCTGATAAATGATGCATTACCTAATTTGATACAGACGTTTTCATTGTGTGTACCGTGTGAGCAATTTGTGTTGAAGAGTTTTGCAAATTGAAACTTTGTTGTGTAAAATGGAGCCAAATCAATTGTAAAATACTGTTATAATCTATATAATTTAACACTGTAAAGGTCAAACTACAGCAAGAGAGGTGTGTGTGTGTGTGTACCTGCTGTTTGAGTGCTGTTGTCCAGGTGTGTGTAGAACAACGTTTGATCTCCAGTGACCAAACACACTGCAGACTGAGAGCCGCACCACAACCTGACCACAGACCCTGCAGAGACAGAGAGAGTCAAAACCAGTCAGCTTTGATGATCTGGGATCGTTTAAACCTTTCATTCTCGTTTCCGGTTTACTTTCAGACACTTAACACAGTCCCAGAATCAAAGTCAAGGACAGGAAATATATAAATACACAT
Source organism: Macquaria ambigua (assembly GCA_008360985.2). Taxonomy (NCBI): domain Eukaryota; kingdom Metazoa; phylum Chordata; class Actinopteri; order Centrarchiformes; family Percichthyidae; genus Macquaria; species Macquaria ambigua. The sequence continues at coordinate 178,448 of VMKM01000672.1, read as the reverse complement.
ATACGACGATTGTTAGGGTATCAAACCTCAGTTCTCTTCTGGTATTGACCAACATGTCTTCGTAGCACCGAGAGTCAAAAAAATGTTTGATCAGATTCATTGTCTTGTCGACTTATTCTTTGATCAGATGTTTACTTGTTGAGACTGCATTTTATTTAGGTAATATTTAACATTTGAGGACGCTGGCTGACTTTTGCTTAATAAAAATAACGTGTTTTATAGAAAAACATGTTTACCTTCAAGGTATTGAAGGTATCGTTTAGGTGTCTGTCCTGGAAGTCATGTACATTAAAACAACTCTACAGCCCTGCTAGCAGCTCTGCGAGTCTAATGCTAACATGCTCAAAATGCTAACATGCTGGTGTAATGTTTAACATGTTCACCATCTTGATTTAGCATGTTAGCATGTGAACATTTTGCTAATTTACACTAAACAAAGTACAGCTGAGCTGAGCAAAACGTTGTGCCAATCCCTACATGTTGACATATTTCACTGGATAAGCAACCAAAAGGTGACGTCCCCTTTCTCAGACTGTTTCATTTAGAGTTTTTAGAGTCCTGGAGAGATAAAACCACAGACTGTATATAAAGATGGACGACGCGTCTCCTCTTCCTCCCACTGTACAAAAATGAAGCCAAAATATCCTGGATACGGGAGCTGCCATGTTGCGCTGGTGACGTCATTTGGAGCCAGAGTCTGCGCAGAAGTGAGGTATCGAGGTCCCGCCCATACACCCGCCCGAACCAATCACAGCACACCACAAGTTGTCAATCATGACGTCACACCCCCCTTGAACTACCTAAAATGACAGAAACCATCTTTGGGAACATTTTATTTGACGTGTACTTTGATTTTTCAGTTTGGCCCATGTCCCATCTGCTAACATGGAGGGGGCGGGGCTTATGACCTATACTGCAGCCAGCCACAAGGGGGCGATCCAGATGTTTTGGCTGTCATGTCGGCCATCTTTATATACAGTCTATGGATAAAACTGAAGAAGAAAGTAACCAAACAGAAACATTTTGTATCAGAGCTAGATCAATATATATCGGCTGATATTAGCTCATGCAGATGTATCGTATTGCAGTTTATGTTGGTAGAGAAGTAAAAAGAAATTGCAGTACAGACTTGGTTTGAGCTCATTTAGAAACAGTGTCTCCTTTACATAGTTTGTCCACCAGAGAGCGTTGACAAGATGATCAACTGGAACATGTCCTGCTCAGTGTGTATCTATTTTGGTCACTATTAAAAAAATCAAAAACAAATCTAAAGCTTCATCTTTGTGTGTCTTTATTGATCTTAACTCGCACTACACGCTTTAAATCGGCCTTTCTGCTCGACCAGAACCTGAGACTTTATTGTTCACACTGAGCGGATCAACTGAACGGCCGCAACATGGAGCTCACGCTGGCCGTAAACACGGATCCCCCTGCTGGTTTTGTCCAGTGACAATTCCAATAAAGTTCATTCAAACAAGATGGCTGCGCCCACAACCATGTTGCAGTGAAGTTCAGTCTTATGTCACAGCTCAGTCAATACTACAGTATTAGCCACAACATGTAAAACACCACTGTAATGTTAAAACAAGCTCACTACAGTTTGTAATTTGATAGCAGCCATGTTGGAAATCGGACCGTGGAGCTGCTCAAACTGCAGACAGACGACCAAAATCACCTTCTATCAGGTAATTGATCAGATGTCATGACCTCAAACTGAACACCAAACGACAACCAATCTGGCAGAAATTCAGCCGGATTGTAAAATTAGTCGGGGTCGACAAATCCTGAGTTAAAATCTGCCTTAATCTGTACAGTGTCTGCCCAGTTTGGGGGATTTACGTTGTGTGTTTATGTTTAAAAATGTTTTTTCTTATCAATCTGATGTTCAAAAAGACAAAGTGGAACTGTCATTTTGAGCAGGAATACTTGCTTATTTCAGAAATCACTGTTTCCTCAAGAACTACAACCACGACAGACCAACAATAATGCCAAATATCGATGTATCGAGCGGCTCTTTTAGTGTGAGACAGCGTGAGAGACTGAAGTTAGGAAACGTCAGCGTTTTTTTTTTTTTTTTTAAACAGTACCAGTTTCCTGAGTGTTTGCTGAGTGAGTTTCTGCTGTCTTTGAATCCGTTTACGTGACTGGTGCAGGTTTGTGTGATACTGGTTTGACCACTGTGCTGATTAGAGTAACATGAGGAGAGCAGGCAGCTAGCATAACCAGGCAGAGCAGTTCAATATTTACACTGTCAACACTGAGGCCTCAGTATACACAAGGCTATGATAACACTGACTGCAGTAAGTTTGGATTACTCTTAACGAGAAGTGGAGACAAAAACATAATGTTTCTATTTCAGATGTAATTAACGCTTTAATGTAACGGAAAAAAGCTCAAATATCTTGAAAACCAAAAATTATTGAGAAGCAAAAACATGGAGGTGAAAGTCAGAGGTCACATGACCCTCAAAATCTGCAGAAAAATGCTTTATTTTACGGGTCCTTAATTTTAGACTAATTTACTAATAATTTCCACGAAGCTTCGTGGAAAGAAGTAAGTCACTTGGTATTAATTACAGGGGAAATACAGTTCAGTTGGTACACTTAATTAATTCCAATTGATTGCTTTTAGTCAGTGCAGAGTTGCTGAACGTGCAAAAGTGTGACATTTGTCTGCAGGCAAGCATTCAGTTTAACAAATATAGAGAATAAAGTTTCTAATCATAAATTAATAATGGATGAATATTTTCTTGGGCTTAAATGGATCTTTTTCTTCAAAGACATTACTATTTTCCCTATGGTTAGTACCACCTTACATCAATCTTTCCAGGAAATTATGAGCCTGTAAAATAAAGCCTTCATTTCTTTAAACTCGAGGACATTAAAACATGGGTGTCCCAGAACTTCTATTAGTTAAGTATTTATAAATCTGAGGTCATTATTATGGGTCCAAATATCTTAACAGGCTAATTTTAATCACACTTCAAGACTCAAGTCTTCACGTGCAGTTTCACAGGTATCTGAACACTGACCAGTAAAATGACACCTTCATTTAAACATTTTCTTTTCATCTTTTCAAATCTGTGTTAATGCTGTTTTTTATATATTCCAGACCCCTCAACAGCTCCAATTATTATTCTTTGTCGTGCTCTAAGTTTTGGAACTACAGTTCCCAGAATGCTTGAGGGGTGTAAACAGGAAGTATAATGTTGCCATGGATTCAGTGAGTTTGTACTTCTACTCCACTACACTTCAGAGGTGAATGTCAGTGAGTAATTGATTGATTCAATAATAATAATTGTGTAAACGTAGGCCTACATAGATGATTTAGACATTTTAAACTTTTTAAATGTTAATCTTTGTCCTACAGTGTCACTATAACTGGCGTTACAACCGAATATCCAAGACAGATTTGGTCCTACAGAAATATTACACGGGCTCAGATTAGCAATCTGTTATTTCTGTCAAATTCACTTTTGCTCAGTGGTGGAAAAAGTTACCCAGATACTTTAACTAGGTCAAAGTAGTAGAGCTGGAACGGTTAGTCGACTGACAAAAAAATAATTGACGAACCAGTTTTTAAGCAAAAATTCATAGATTACAGCTTCTCAAATGTGAATATTTTAGTTTTCTTAGTCTTCTATGATATGAAAGCACATATTTGGGGATTTTGGACAAAACGAGACATCAGAATATGTTCACTTGGGCTTTGAGGAATTGTTATGGGGTTTTTTTTTGCTTTTAATCAAGAAAATAATTGTCAGATTAATCAAAAATGAAAATAATTGTTAGTTGCACCCCTAAAAAGTAATATTAGCACAATGTCAATGTAAAAGTATTGTCAGCAAAATACACTTATAAGTAAAAGTACTCCTAATGGGTCCTTTCAGAGTGCTATGTTGTAATGTATATTGTATTGTTGTTGTTTTTATTATTGGTAGTCTACATGTTAATGTTAATGAGCTAGATTTACTTAATACTTTAATCTATAATATTTCATATTTGTTGATAATATTTTCTACTATTAATCTAAATCTGCAAACTTGTATCTAAATGTATCAAATAAATGTAGAGGAGTAAAAAGTACAACATCCCCCTCTGAAATGTAGCTGAGTATTAGTAGCCTATAAAGTAGCATAAAATGGAAATACTTAAGTAAAATACCAGTACCTCAAAACGGTAGGCTACTTAAGCAGTACCTGAGTAAATGTACTTAGTTGCCGTGTACAGCTGTGAGATAAATACCGTGGAATGAAATTAAACTACTCAGGTGTAAAAGTACATTACTCAAAAAGTGCACATAAGTAGAAATGTACTGTAATGCTTTTTGTTCTTTACAGTAGTACTGTGAAACCGTATATTCGTGTTTCCTCCTTAACAAGGAAACACATGACGGAGATAGTAGCATTAGATAAGATCGATAAAGAGACGTGTGGGCTGTAGCTGTCCTTACCGTTGCTGCACGACTCATTCTTCAGGTGAAAATCTCGCATCGTGTTGCTGTTGAGGAAACAAACGAACCGGTGAATAAATCCACCAAAACGTCTACAAGCCGAACGACGCTTTCTCCCGGTACATCGGGCCGGTTGTGAGTACAGACAACGAATTCGGGAGCAGAAAGTCAACTCGGCACATTGAAATGATGCTGTCTTCTCTCGGATTCAACAGGTAGCACACTGACAACGCCGACTGAACACACAGCAGAGGGGTGGAGGAGGTAAATAAAGCGACACCTGACCCCGCCCCGCCCCGCCGGGCCGAGCCGAGACAGTGTCACGCAGCAGGTGTATCACCTTTCCCGCCCTACAGCACAAAGGAACTACTTAAGTGGAAAGAAATACAGAAACTCTCTTTTACACTGAAGAGATACTAATTTAAAAAGAAAAAGAAACTGACTAAGTACGTTTACTCAAGTACTGCACACACACACATTTGAGGTACTTCACTTACGTAAATAAAAGTACAAAAGTATTAACAGCAACAAAATGTACAGGTGCGCCGACTCAGTGTGGGATGCTGCCCCCTCGTGGCAGATATGGGGAAAACACCGCAGCGTTTATGAATCATCGTCATTTTAAAATTTGTGAAAATAAGGGAAATAAAGAAGAATAAATAAGAAATTTAAAAAATGTATAAATGTAAAATAAATCATCTGAATCAGGATGAATAGCCAGACGTGTGTGTTTCTAATAGACCTACAGTTTAAAAGAGGATTCTAACTGATAATCCAGGTGACGTCCCTGGATTATCAAAAATAAAATACCACATTTAGATAAGTATCTTGTGCATTTTATATCTCTCTGATTATTTTTTTTTAATCCATGAGAAAAAAAACAGTAATAACTTAAATATTTAGAATTAATTAAAGTTTGGAGTTATTCACAGAGCAATAGAAGTAACAAACTTTAGTCGCCTAGTCAGAGGAGGAGGATGAGGAGGAGGAAGTGGAGGTGTAGAAGGAGGATGAGGAGGAGACGGAGGAGTAGATAAAGGAGGAAGAGTAATGGAGGAAGAGTATCTATCTATTTATCTAGCTAGCTACCTACACCAGCTGCTCTAACGTTGGATTTCTGATAAAGTAGCTGGTCAACCGCTGTTTCCTGTACTGTTAAACTGCACCTGCTGTTACCATGGTAACTGCAAGCGTCGCCCAAATCAACCAGGATTGAAATCTTAAGGGTTGCAACTTTAATTAATTAATAATGCAACATGCACTCATTTTGACTTTAGTTAATCAGCTGAACTTGTGACAATAAAGAAAGTAATGAAAAAAATCAATGAACACACGTGTCTTGATATTCTCTCAATTCACAAAACTTTATTTTCTAGGAAAAATAATTTCATCCATTTCTCAGTACTTAATTTGACAGCAGTTGGTTTTTCAGAGAGAGGTCAGCACTGCCGCTCTTCTGATGCAAGGGTGGGGGTGTGGTGGTGGGCTCAGGCTAAGTTAGCCAAGAAGCTAAGCTATGCTAAGCTAGGCTAGGCTAGGCTAAACAAAGCTAGGCTAAGCGCTGTTCAGTTGCAGTAGTTCTGCAGGTCGAAGATGTTGCAGGGCTTGTGGCAGCACTGCTCCACGATGCCTCGCTTCACCATCATCTCCATCTGGTCCTTGAAGGCGAACTCGGCCACCTCGTTCTCGCCGCCCGCTGCCACAGCTCCGCCCGCCTTCGGAGGGAGGAAACCTGACGGGACAAACAGACAGTCGTCATCTTCCAATATACATCTGAGTTCTGAGAGTTTAAGTCCTTTGCATCATTCAAAGGAAGGCCGTATGTGTTTGGGTTTACAGCTGGTGGTCTCACCCAGCAGTGGGTCGACATCTCTCTTGGGGTTGTAGAAGAAGCCTCTGTCCCCACAGACCAGGTAGAGGGCGTCGACCAGGTGAGAGCCGCACAGGTGCTGCGGGGGCGCGATGGCCTGGGAGCCTGGCCACGATACGATCAGTAAGACCAGCAGAGAGACAGACTGGAGCCACAGAGCCGCCATGTTGGAGGAGAGCTGAACGCACATGTTTTTTATCTTTAGATAACAGTTAGTGTATTTCCTCAGGCTGATGCTGATATTTAAGTCCTTTCAGATGGACAAACATTGTACTGAAGACAGTTTCTAAATTAGCTCAAGCATATTGTTGATATATACAGTACATCGATACAGATATATCTTTGATAAACTAATATAAGTTTGCCCGATTTATCAATCAGCCTCTAATAAAAACTGATCAAGAGATGGTTCGTCTTATTAATCAAGAACTACTGCTAGTAATGTATCTATACTACCATTTGTAAAACGACTACTACTGCAGTACAACTACTGCTAATATAAAAAGAAACAAACTTCTGTAATAAGTTTTTATTTGATTGGAGGGTAAAAATAATATCAAATACAGTGCTGATGATTTTTGTAAATGATAACATAAAATAAAATACAAGAAAGAAAAATAAGCTGAGGGCAAGTTAATGTTAATGAGTCAATGTTCATGTGAAAAGAAATATGTATAATAAATAAAAATCTGTTTCAACAGTAAAATAAAATAAAAACATACATGCATGTACGGGAAACGGAGAAGAAGAGAAATGGAGGTGGTTAACGTACAGAGGATGAAGAGGAGAGGAAGTAATGGAGTGAGAAAAGAGGGAAGGAAGAAGATGGAGGAACAAAAAGAGGAGGAAATGGAGGTGAAGAGCAGCTGCAGGTGTAGAAGGAGGAGGAGTAGAGGAAGAGGAGCAGAACAACTCACCTGTAGTCAGAGGAGGTGGAGGTGTAGAAGAGGAAGAGGAGGAGGAGGACTGCTCACCTCTACATTTGGAGGAGGAGATGAAGGAGTAGATTGAGGAGGAAGAGTAGACTAACTGACCTGTGAAGTCAGAAGAGGGGAGCAGTCGAGGAAGAAGAGTAGGGAGAGGGGGAGATGGAGGAGAAGATATAGAAGGAAGAATAGTGGAGGAGGAGGAGGACAGCTCACATATAGAGTTGGAGGAGGAGAATAGGAAGAGGAGTAAAGGGGGAAGAGGAGAAGACCAACTTGCCTGTAGAGGAGGAGGAGGACAAGTAATGGTGGAAGAGTAGAATAAAGTCAGAAGAGGAGGAGATGGAGGAGTAGTGGAGGAAGAGCAGAGTAACTCACCTGTAGAGTCGGATGAGGAGGAGGAGGAGATGGACGAGGTGACTCTGTGATGAAGAGGAGGAGCAGTAGCAGGGCAGCTGAGAGATGGTTGGTGTGAGGCAGAACAGAAGGACTCCTCTCCATTTATACTCCATCAGCACCACCTGGACACACCCACTGCTGTGTGTGTGTGTGTGTGTGTGTGTGTGTGTGTGTTTACAGTTTACTTCTGATTGATTGGTTTCAGCACTTAGTAAAACAAACAGAGCTAATGATCCGACATGATCTGATCACCTCTTACTGACACATACTGATCACCAATCAGCCTCCTGCTGCTTCTGCTGAGCTCAGCAGCCCAACAGCTACTGAACCGAACTGCTGAAGTGATTTATTTATTTATTTTACTTTTTCCAGATTTGAAACAAATCACGTTTTCTCTGCTTTAAATATTGTTAACCCCACATCTCTGTTTTATCTTGACATATTTTATTGGTCGTATGCTTTTCTTTATTTTAGTGCTATCTACATGTTCTTGCGATTAGCTGCTTCTCTTATTTGTAACTCATTTGTTTGCTTGGATTTATTGCTCAGTATTTGCACTATTTCATTTTGCATGTTTTATTCTCTTGTTTCTTCACTCCTATTGTAAAGCACTTTGAGCTACACCCGCTGTATGAAAGGTGCTATATAAATAAAGTTTATTATTATTATTATTATATTAACGTCATGTTTTTCGTCAGGTAAAAAAACAAGCTAAATATTCTTTCTTGTAGTGTGCCAGCTGTGAAATAAATACTGATAGTGATGTTAGACTGTTAGCAAGGTTAACATTTATGTTAGCCCTATAAAACCATGTGAAACAGATCGTAATATTATATCTGAAAATGAAATAAATCCTCTTCTGTGAATTATGTCATACTGCCTTCAAACGTATACATGAAATATAGAAATTCTCTATCATCTATATTATAAAGTATAAAGTACTAAAGTAACTGTACTCAGGTACTTGTACTTTACTTGTGTATTTCCATTTTCTACATACATCAGAGGCAAATATTGTACTTTTTACTGCGCTACATTTATTTGATACTTTTAATTACTAGTTTGCAGATTCAGATTAATAATACAAAATATTCTCAACAAATAAATGATGATGTAATATTATATATTAAGATTAAACTTGATTGATCCCCGGGGCAAATTCACAAGCTCCACTTGTACCAGCTGCAGCATTAAAGTGATGGACACATGAATGCATCACTAATTATAATCCAATCTGCATAACGAGTACTTTTACATTTGGTACTTATACTTTTGTACTTTTACTTAAGTAAAACATTTAAATGCAGGACTTTTACTTGTAACAGAGTATTTCTACACTGTGGTATTGCTTCTTTTACTCAAGTACAAGATCTGAGTACTTCTTCCACCTCTGTCCCCCAGTGAGGAAGCGTCTGACTGCACAGAAACCCAGAGCCTTAACTAACTACTCTGACACATACAAAGAGTGCTTAATGGGAGTCATGCTGACTGAGCTCTTGTTGCAGCCTGTTTGTCACTTAAGAGGGAAAACTCAACTAACCGTGACGAGCGTCGCCATGACAAACTGTTGATGACGGAGGAGGACGCAAAACAAAAAGTGTCTCTGAGAACTTCTCCGAATCAGATCGAGGATGTCTCCACTCCATAAATCTCCCAGAAACCGGGTGTGCTGCCTCTCACTGACAGAAAAACTCCATCTTAATCACCCAATAGTCTACAACTGAGCTGCTAAATCTAATTTTATGTCACCTGCATGATAGTGTTGTGACCAGTACATTAAGCCTCTTGTGTATCTTTAATACATTTTATGCACTTTGACTTTCTTGTGTTAAATATGGGGCTGTTAATTATCCCGGTGCAGCTGCTACTTAATTCTAATTCTGTGTCTGTTACTCTTTTGTCAATTTTCATTTCATTTTGTTTTATTTTAATAGATTTTTACCTTCCTTTCCTTTCTAAATGTTGTTTTAATTCCTATGTTCGTGTATTTGTTGAGTCTCATTGCTCTGGTAGCAGTTAACTACCTTTCTGACTAACCAAATATCAGAAACCAAAACTGTCACACAAAAATACATTTTTATGAAGTGGAAACCAAAAAGAAGGAAGAAAATAGGACGTAATCAGTAAATTTAATGTAATAATAATAATAATATTATAAACTTTATTTATACAGCGCCCTGTCAAAACAAAGTAACAAAGTGCTTTAACAAAAACATTTCAGTTTCAATTACAATAATACAAGAATAAAATGGAAATAAAAGACCCCAAATTAATATAAAAAATAAAAACCAATAACAGATAAGACAAGTTGGAAGCAAAATGGCGTGCTCACATTAATAAAAGCTTTTTAAAAAAAGTATATGATCATTTCCTGACACAAAACCAGGAAAAGTCATGAAGTATCATAAGTATGTTTTCTGAGGTGTCAAAGACGGCTCGGGGTCTCCAAACCTACCAGGACATTTTTCAGCGTATTCAACATGTTGTTTGTATTATTTTTTGGAGCTGCTAACTTGCTGTGCAGTCTATTCATTCAGCCGATGATGGACTCTGATCTGCTCGTACTCCACTCTTTCTGCAGAGTGTTTAGTTTCCTGCTTCTTCTTAACCGTCTGTATCTTCACATCTGCGTACGTAACTTCATCAACATCTGCATTACCTGGGAGAGGGAGGAACTTAATTGTGTTGATGGTTTATTTGTGGAAGAATCACGATTCTCTCACTTGAAATTAGCAGACTTTTGTTGGACAGTAACATTAAAGCTGCATTCAGTGTGATCTTGATGTCAGAGAGAGTTAGAAAGCCTGAGCACAATTAGAAACTATGACATTTGTAAATATTTATGTCACACAGTTTTGATATTGAATATCAGTTTTTAAAGAAAACCTTTAAAGTGACACTCTAACTTTACTCAGCGCTCAACCTCAGTCAGTCATCACACTTAAACTGAAACTTCAAGTTCTTCCAGCTCTTCCATTTTAACTGCCACTTCAATGTCTTTCAGTATTTCAGCTATTTTACATGTTTAAACTGCAATCTTCAGCAGCACACACACAGAAATGTAGCCGGTTCTACGTATATATCTATAATGCTTTCTTGTTTGTTTAATTATTAGATTATTAGAGTGAAGCAGTTGAACTGACACTTTTAACAGTCCTCTGTCTTACCTTCATTCACATCCTGAGAGGCGGGTTTCTTGAATAAAAGGATGAAGCAAACCAACATGGCGAAGAGGAAGAGGAGCGAGGATGCAGCAATAACCACAGTCGCATACGGGAACTGGAACTCAACACCTTCAAAAAGAGTGAGCGTTAATTTGCTTTTTTTTCTCCTTTTGCCTTATGGCTTCATTCAGACATGACAGCACATTTAAAGGGAGAGACAGAACAGCAGTGAGTTTAAAACGTTATGATAGTGCAGAAGAAGTTTCATCATCTAACATTATTTGATAGCACTTTTGCTGCATGTTTTATAAAGTCACATGCACAAGCATAAAATAACAGGACGTTAAGTTGGGACTTGCATGCTGTACGTAAAGTGTTTTGCTCAATATTCACTTATTAATCTGTGCAGTTGAATTGCATGAATTAACACTGGAAGTACATGGAGAGGCTGTTGGTCAGAAGTTTTCTTAACCTCTTCTCACCGCGAGGGGAAAATCATTTTTATAGACTGATCTGATATGAGACGATTGATCTCCTCAGCAACTTAAAATGGTCTCTTTCACAGTGTTTCCTAGTTAAACTGATCATGTGCATAAGAGATTGAGATAATACATTTATTACAGAGATGTTCGAAGACATACATTGCGGTGGCAGCTCCAAAGCCCTGGAATAGTCTTCCGCTTTCGATCAATACTCCTCCTCCATTGACAATTTTAAGACAAAACTCAAGATGTACATGTTTTCAGTGGCCTTTGGTTGCTCTTAGTGGTTTTAATATTTTATAATCTTTATAAACTGATCTTACAAGTTTATATTCTGTTTCTGTTTTACACATATTTTGATATTGCCTTGTATTTTTTTTCATAGCAATTTATTGTTATTGTGCTATTTTATCACTATTTACTACTGATGTCATTTTACTCGCTATTGTTGTGCCGTTCACTTCAATTTGTACAGCACTTTGATCACGTGCTATAGCCTATAACTAAACTTGACTTGACATTTAATCTCTCTCTCTCTCTGTGCATGTTTAACCTTGTGCTGCTGCAGCCTTTACATTAATCTGACAGCATTCAGTTCAGATTTACGAGGTTTGATCTTGTAAGATTGCTGCCGTGACTTTTACGTAAAAGTGACCAGGGTGCTTATTCAGACATGAGACCGACATGTTAAAATTGCTGTCAGATTAACGTGAAGTGGTGCATGTTAAGACTATCAACTACTATCGCCACTAGTTGGCGCTGTGGATAGGAGTCAACAACATCGAGATTTAACTTGAGAGTTTACAGTCTTACCTTGACAGTCTGTCAGCTGGACGGACGTCTCGCTGCTGCTGCCCTCATTTGTAACTACACGTCAGATTTCCAGACTGTTCTGCCTCTACAGTGATGGTGGTAAAACTGGTAAACTGCTCGTTCGCAGGGTCAGCAGGCGGGGGTTTGCCCTCTGCTGGGGCGGTGCTCAGTGATTGGTTGTTGAGCCTCCAGGTGAACTTGAGATTGTGTCCTTTGGCGGTGCAGCTGACCTCCCTCTTTCCTGACGACACGCACACCTGAGAGACTTCTGGCTCTAAAACAGGAACAGGGACACACACACACACACACACACAAACCGGTATAATGTTTACCATGTTCCGCATCTTAGTTCCGCGTGTTGGCATGCTAACACTCGCTAATTAGCACAAAACACAAAGTACAGCTGAGGCCCACCCAGCTAAATAATCACCAGCCGCCGCTGCTCCTGTCCATACTGGCCCTGAAGTGATCTCCAATCAACAGTCCAAACCTCAAAATTATTAAAAAATAAATTGTAATTATTATAATAACTAAAAGCAAAGCAAATTTGTGAAGTTGGAACCGTGAAATGTTTTTACGTGAATAATGACTCTCAAAATAGTTGCTAATTAATTTTATGTCAATTGTTGTAATAGATTAATTGACTAATCATTTCAGCTGTACTTGTATATACTGTTGGGTATTTTAATTTATAACAAATCTTAATTTGTAAAGTAACTAGTAACTTAAGCTGTCAGATAATTGTAGAATATAAGTAAAAAGTACAATATTTCCCTCTGATATGTAGTGGAGTAGAAGTAGAAAAGAAAGAAAAGACTCAAGTAAAGTAAAAGTACCTCAGATTTGTACTTTACTTGTTTCAGTGTAAGAGACGGGGGACAAAATCCACAGTCCAGATGAATATGAGGCTTCAGCAGTCTGAATTAGACAAATTAATATGTATATATCTTCCAAAGTTACTGTCTTTTTTAGTACAAAATGTCATTTCTGTGTTACTGTCCCTCTCTGCAGCTCAGCAAGGAAACAAAAAGAGGAACTTTGGTGCTAAAAAGACTGAAACTTTGTCGAACTCTCAAACTTCTGAAGCCTTGTAGTAATATGTGGATTTTGTCCCCCATCGCTTACATTGCAGGAGGAACAATTTCCACAAAGCAATAACTGTCTCATTGTACATATGGACATGTGAGTATAAAATAGACTTCCACTAAATATAAACAAATCGTTACATTTTCTATTATCATTAACAGTGGTGGGATGTAACTAGTACATTTACTCAAGTACTGTACTTAAGTATTTCCATTTCATGCTACTTTATACTTCTACTCCACTAAAGTTCAGAAGTAAATATTGCACTTTTCACTCCACTACATTTATTTAAACACCTGTAGTTACTGTTAATTTTTACATTAAAACAACTTAAGTTTCTGAAATTGGCTCCACGTTGATGAACTACAACATTAAAATGTGTTTGTTAGTGATAAAAACAGAATGATATAACATTCGATAATAATATAACACTGTGAAAGGAGTACTTTTACTTTTGATATTTTAAGTACATTTTGATAATCGGCCTGTATGTTTACTTAACATTTAGAATTCAGGACTTTTACTTGTAATGAAATATTTTTAGACCATGATATTTCTACTTTTACTTGAGTAAAGTATCTTTTTCCACCACTGATCATTGATTCCTGGTGCAGTCGGTCGTACCTTGAGCTGCTGATGTTACCATCAGAGCAGTGATGGTGATGTACAGAGGAATCATCTGTCCCGCTTCAGATCCACTCAAACGTCTGTTTTCTTACAGGAGTTTGGTCACAGTATCATCTGTTTCTGCTTCACTCTGACTCACTGATTCTCAACATGAATGGAAACCTTCCCTCTCATTGTGAATATGTATTTCCACTGCAGCTCATACTGTACACGTACTGAAAGCAGCCAACCCTAAATTGATTTAAACACTGTGCTGTTTGAGTACGAAGCTGTTAGCTATTAAAGCACCAAACCGCAAACCACAGATAACAGCTAAACACGAGGGAAGCAGCTTTCAAATATATCAACGACTGAATGCAAGTAAACCAAGGGACAGGAAACTGTACAGTGAAGCAGAGACGGTAACAACAGAAACCAAACAGGCGTTTCGACTGTGTACATGTGATAAACTTAGTTACATGGCTGTGAATCTAAAGCTGTACTGACAGGTTTCTCATGATCGACCGCCTGGTGAACCGACTTAGACTCTGTAGTTCCAATTTATGCTACTTTATACTTCTACTCAGAAGTATAAAGTTCCACCAAAGAGACATTTCCCCTCTAAACTTCTCAGATGGTTTCATTTAAATAACTGTTTGAGGCATAAAGAGGTAAAATTAGCCAAAAGAGAGAAAATACCAAAAACTGAAATCAGCTTTGTGTATCAGAGCTTAGGTTTTTCTTCTTTCCTCTCCCATTAATCACCTCACGACCCCTCAGATTTATCTGGTGACCCTTTGGAGGGGCCTGACCCCTAGGTTGGGAACCACTGGACTAAACTAGCTAACTGTATATAAAATAGTCAAAACTAGCAAACTGAATATAAAATAGTTAAAACTGGCTAACTGTATATAAAGTAGTTAAAACTAACTCCACCTCGAGCAGCTACAACAGTAAAATGCTGCTCTAAAATGTCATAATAATAAATCAGTCACAGGGACAAAATGAGTACTATTACTTTTATACTTTAAGTACATTTTGATGATAATACTTTTGTACTTTTACTTAAGTAAGGTTTTGAATGCAGGGCTTTTACTTGTAATGGATTATTTTATATGTATTTAAACATATTTTTATTGTAGGTTGAAGAGTTTGGTAGCTCGTTAGCATCGTCACTGTTAGCATGCTAGCATTAGCATTTAGCTCAGAGGACAGGACTGTTCCTCAAAGAGCTGCTTGCATGGCTGTAGACTCTTGCTTGTTGTGGTTTAAAGAAAGTGGTCATGCTTGATTAAATGAATTAACAGTGTATAATATGATATATACAAAATCAACATTCACTTTGTTTTAAAGCGGCTGCTGTCTTTGGTTCAATGGACACGTTTGGCAACATTTACATGAAAATAAGACCTTTACTCTGACGTGTCTGGAAAGGATCAAATAGTATAGCATAGTATAGTATAGCTACAATAGTGTAGCCTCACTACAACCGTGCTTCATGCTACCTGATATTTATGTTTTATACCTCTAACCACAGGCTTCAAAGCAAGGCAGCATGTTTATTGAAAATTACTGAATGAATACTAAGACACAATTTCCAGTAACAGAACTTGAGTAAATTATAAAAATGTTCACATTCATCACATGACAAATTATGGCAGTCTTACTTGTAGGAATGAACCATTTTTCAATATTATCATTTATCGCCTCTCTGTGAGATCGCATTGTGACAAAATATTGGTACAGAGATCAAAGTTTTAAAACTCACCTGAAGGACATTTGTGGTTTTGTAGAAATAAAGATTTAAACTAAAGCTTTTACAAGGCTGTCGCACCAAGAAAAGAGAAACAAATGAAGCCCAAATTTGATAACTCACTTATTATACATTTTAATCTGCAGCAGTGTGTTAAATGAAGGTAGCATCTGCTAATTAGGGGATATGTTAGGAATTAAAATAGTTTAAAATGATAACATTAACTCAAATTAAACATCCAGAGCAGATATTCAGTCTTCAACACATTTGACAACTTTAATGTTTTTTTAAATAAATGTTCAAAATATAAATTAAAAAAAGGAACAAACATTTTTACACAAGTAGTCTTTGGCCCAAATCCTCAAGTGTATTAATCCAGTGTTAATAATCAGCAGCCACTAAGATCACTTGTTATAAAATGACCGTCCACACTTCTCACAAATCAAGAGCTTTAAGAGCTTCTCCACTGTTTTGGCATTTCATCGTTGAAGGCAAACTTACCTAAGATACATATATATATTTTCAATTTTTAAGATTAAACACCAGTGTACAGAAATATTGTTCAGTAAAGTTAGAAAAGTTTCCTGACTTAGATTAGAAAATAGTGGAACAAAGAATAAGTAAACATAACAAGAATCTGACCAATAGTTGGCACTTTGCGATACTCGATTCTATAGACACAGTTCAGCTCAGAAAGTATTAAGTTCGATACTCAGACCTACTCGTAAATAAAATTATTAGAGCACAGAAGAAGCAACTATAGCGCCAACAGGCTTTTTCTGTCGTGCAGTTTGTAGTTGTGGCCTTTTGTTCATGTCACCACCCGTCAGAGGAAGACGTCCATGGTCTGTGTGATGGGCTGCCGGCAGAGCGGACAGCAGCGCTGCTGGACGGGTCGGCGTTGGGTGAGGATGTCGGTGCAGTGCCGGCAGAGGCAAAGGTGACGGCAGGGCAGCAGCAGCACCGTTTTGCTCAGGTCCTGACAGATGACACACTTCTTCCTCTCCTCCTGCTCCTTCAGCAGGCTGAGCAGCTCGCCGTCAGTCAGAGGGCTGCCGCAGTCCTCCAGAGCAGAGTTTGGCCGGGACGTGCTAGTCCTGCCACTGCTCGCTGACTCGCTGTCTTGCTGAGCGTGGAGCTGCAGAGAGTCTGGCTGGCTCGGTTCATTCGCTGGCAGCAGGTTCTCAGTGATTAAATCATCTGTGTGTGGTAGCCTCGTTCTACTCACTTCCTGCACTGTCCTGGTGTGGATCTCCTGATTGGCCAGAGCTTGTTCCAGTATCATTCGTATGCCACGAGCTCCCGGCAGAACGTTGAACAAATGGAGGCTCAGCCGTCTGGTGAGGGCAGGAAGCCTGGGGTTCAGTAACAGCCAAGCCAGTGAAATGATGACCGCTGTGATGAGCAGACCGTGCGAGTCAACCATGAAAACAGTGATGAAGACTCGGCCCAGTGCTCCCAGGAAGTCCAGCAGCAGCTGGCAGGGCATCCACAGCAGCACAGAGGCACCGACCAGACAGCTGTACAGGAAGGTCAGCAGAGTCAGAGCCAACTCCACCACTTTGTGCAGGGGGTCCGCCACCACCTCCCAGACACCCGCCAACACAGACAGACAGTTCTGCGTGCTGATGAGGACGATGTTGACCACCGTGTTGACAAAGTAGAGAACGAGGCTGAGCGCAATGCAGAGGCCTTCGCATGTCTGCCGCAGGATGCAGCTTCCTGAAATAAGCCCGCGGTGCAGCACCTCCTTGATGCGCCACGCCACATGACAGCTGAGGTGTCCCACCATCTTGAAACTCTCAAACACTCCTCCCAGCGTCTGCAGCCAGCCCTCTACAACGTGCAGGGCTCCACAGGCGGCACTGGTGATGGCCTCAGTGGCGGTGAGGAAGGAGAAAAGAGCAAAGTCCCAGTATTCCACCAAAGTGGAGCCGCTCAGGGCGACCAGCGTGCTGTGGAGGGAAGTGCCCACAGCGGACAGGAAACAAAGCAGACAGCTGAATGTCCTGATGACCAGGTCGAGCAGCAGGCAGCAGGCATCCACACCTCTCCCAACCACAAGAGAGACAAAGTTCACTTCATCCATAGTAGGCTGGAGAGAAGAGAAGTGGAGTTAGAGCTGCAGAATATCTGTCAGTTTATCTGCACCAGTCAGTACCTGCTTCAGAATATAGATTTTATACCGTTTATGTTGTAATTCTCTGTGAATGTGGGTCATTTAGAATGGATGAAGTTCATTTCTGACTTATTCTAAACTCCACAATGCCCTCTGGTGGCACTTAGGTGATTTCTACAGGACACGGAAGCTGGGTTTACCAAGGTAAAGGTTAAACTGCAGCTTCTGAGGGATTGAAATGTGATTTTGTTCCAGACAACACAGGTTCAAACCTGTCTTAAACCTTAAACTGGAGCTAAGGTAATGACACAGCAACAGCCCCACAAGGGTCCTTGTTGTTGATGTTGATTATCCTGATTTTTTGGGGGCCTTTTTACCTTTATTTGGTAGTTGACAGTGTAGAGACAGACAGGAATATGGGGAGAGAAAAGGGGATATGACATAAACCAGGGATATTGTGGTTACATACATATTAAATCAGGGGAACATAACTTTACTATCAGTCCAGATACAATATGTATTTTTTACCCAATTACTGCCTGATTCTGACAAGCTGAGTGATATATTATGCTATTATATATTTAGATTTGTTTTATGTGTCCAAATATAAGCAGGCTTGTAAAGTAGTTAGTAAAAAACAGTGTTCCCTATTTAAACATCAGTTCATTCAATTGATGGTGAGCAGAGATCACGGGGTGAAAATAACACACACCTCAGACAGAAACATCCTGTAGAGGTTACTGACATGCTCACTGAATTGCACTCAAATTGGTGTGTTGTTTTAGTGAACAGAAATCGTGGGGATAAATGAATTTATATTTTAAAATTATTTATTATTTATTTTGTTGAAAATCTGTTTAAACGAGTGTTGCTGTATATAGTATGTATGCCGAATTTAAGAGAAGCTCTTGTTGATTCAGGGGAAGTATTGAAGTCATACTTGTGACGTTTGTGTATTCTTGTAAACTTAAAATGATCAAATTTCTAAATAGAGTTTGGTAGTGAAACGGAACTTTTGGATCTTGCTAGACATCAACTGAGCTACTAGCAAACGCCAGTGGAGCTGTCCGTGGATAGACAGCACACACCTCTCTAACCTTCACAAACGTCGGTTAAGGAATTGATACATTAATTTCTTTATATATTTATTTATATCTATGTGTGATGCCTTCGGTGTCTTTGCAGCAGCCACATGCTAACGTCGCAACCATCGTTACCTAGCGAACCACACCCATTAGCATTAGCTAGCAACTTAGAAATAAATATAAAACAAACTTTCGGGGAAGGATCGATTGATGCCCGTTTTAAGAGAACATGACTCACCGTAGCAACATGGCGCGGACGGATTGAATCACTGGTACGTGTATACAGAACTACAAGTATTAGCCATGATTTTCTTTTTTAGTATTAGTATGTTTTCATTATGAAGCTTCTTCTTCTTCGTTGTGCTTAATGGCGGATCACAAAACAACGTAAAAGGTGAATACCGCCCCCTACTGTCTCGGAGTGTGTAAATGTATGGCATTAAATCACCTAGTACTCTGATGCTTTACTTAAGTAAAAGTATCAATAAATTGATGTAAAAATACTCCATTACAAGTAGAAGTCATGCATTCACAATTAGTAAATGTACCCTAAGTCTTATCAGAAAATATACTTAAAGTATCACAAGTAAAAGTACTCGTTCTGCAGTAAAATGTCCTCTGTGACTGATATATGATTATATATTATTAATAGATTGTTAATACTGATGCATCAATGTGTAAGCAGCATGTGAAAGTAATTAAGTACATTTACTCAAGTACTCTACTTAAGTGCAATGTTGAGGTACTTGGATTTCCTGCTACTTTACTTCGACTCCGCTATTTCAGAGGCAAATGTTGTACTTTTTAGTCCACTACATTTATTTGAGTTAAGATATGATAAGACTTTATTGAACCCCGGGGGGAAATTCACAAGCTACCCAGCAGTACATAAAATAATCAAAATTAGCTCCACCTTTACCAGCTGCAACATTAAAGTGATGTACATATTAATGCATCAATATTATATACATTATTCTGAGATTCTGCATGATGAGTACTTTTACTTTTGGTACTTTAACTACATTTATCTGACGGATAGAATTACTAGTCACAGATTAAGATTTTACATTTAAAAAACCACATGATAAGCTTATAAAAGACAATGCATTGCTAAAGTGGCTGCCAAACTTTTTGGCTTGTGAGCTTCATAAAACATCTCAAGGAGCTCCTTGATGCACTTTAGCAGTTCCACCAAAGAAAGTTTCATTTAAATAACTGTTGGAGGCCTAAAGAGGTAAAAATTATACAGCATTTCACAAAATATAAAATGTATAATAAACATTTTCAGCTGACTTGCCAGATTTAAAAAAAGACGGTAGGAGGAGCTGCTGAGTTTGGCGCCTCACAGCAGATCACGCGACCACTGTCTTCTCTTACGTCCGCAGATAGGATGTAAATACCGAGTGTCTGTCGACAACCAGCAAACTCGTCGCAGTCATAACAAAGAAGAAACTTACAAAATGAGTGGAAGAGGAAAGGGCGGAAAAGGACTCGGTAAGGGAGGTGCTAAACGTCACCGTAAAGTGCTCCGTGATAACATCCAGGGAATCACCAAACCCGCCATCCGCCGTCTGGCTCGCCGCGGCGGAGTGAAGCGTATCTCTGGTCTTATCTACGAGGAGACCCGCGGTGTGCTGAAGGTGTTCCTGGAGAACGTGATCCGTGACGCCGTCACCTACACCGAGCACGCCAAGAGGAAGACTGTCACCGCCATGGACGTGGTGTACGCTCTAAAGAGACAGGGCCGCACTCTGTACGGCTTCGGAGGCTAAACCTGATCCTGATCAGCTGATATTAAAACTTAAAGGCTCTTTTAAGAGCCACCCACTTCATCTAAAAAGCTCATCCTTTCTATATAATGTTACAGGAAACTGAGGAGGATTCCAGCCCATTTCACTTAACTAAATCACTAAATACAATAAGTGCCCCCTAAACGCCTGTAGTGACACTTTATAGTCTAATCAAGCAGTATTTCAATCTTTGCATGTACCTGTAATGTGTTTATACTAGATGATGTACTTTCAGAATAGCATTGTTTACCTTAAATATAAACACTATTGCATGTATAAAGTAACTGGTCACTCATTTGTTGCAATACATTGAAATATTTGATCATAGTGATGTTTAGTTAATAGTGGGATATGTCAAGAATAACTATCCTAGCTGTATAAACACTAATTACCAAAGTGAGTTTCTGGATTGTATTTAACAAATACATTATAAGGTCATTCTATTATTCTGTCTTGTATTAATTTAGAAAGACAAATATGGTTGGGTAGTATGATTTCAATGTGATTATTAGAGGTGGGTGATATCACAAAATATTAATACCAGCACCAAGATCACGGCTGCCCAGCAGCTGATCTCTTCATGTAAGTGAGATAAATGTATACAACACCAGAACAGTGAAATCTGGTGGCTAAAGACGAGCTGAGGCCTCTGATTTTAATAGTTTTAGTCTCGTGGTGCAATAAAAGTACAAGAAGACTCTGTAATAACTGTTATTAAATCTGTGATACTTTTGTTCAGAAGTGCTGCATTGAATGTAGACGTTGTTGGTATATATATGTATAATATAAATAACTGATAAATGCATTGTCCAAAAATCCTAGATATAAAATATTTTTGCTGACATGATGGAAAGAAAGTAGTAGTATGATCCATGTATCTCAAACTCACTCTGACCTTTTTACTTACATGTAATAAGATAGTGATAAAAAAATATATAATAATATAATTGTGTATGTTTGTATCTTCATCAAATTTGAGATCTTTTGGTTATGGATCTAAGTAAAGTGTCTGAATACGTCCTCCACCACTGATATTAATACACTTAACTGTTTAAATCTGTTTATTTGACTTTTACGTCTTCATTCACTTCTCTGTTTAACGGCTGCTTGTGTCGCGCATGCTCAGTCACGTTTAAAAACTCAGCCAATCCTGTTCGAGCAACAGCACAGTCTCATTTGCATCGAGCGAATACAAATCAACCATGTCAACGGCGCGCTCATCATTCGTTGAAGAATATTCACACGAAACTCACTATGCCTGATCCAGTGAAAGCACCGAAGAAGGGCTCCAAGAAAGCCGTGTCCAAGAGCGTCACCAAGACCGGCAAGAAGAAGAGAAAGACCAGGAGGGAAAGCTACGCTATTTACGTGTACAAGGTCCTGAAGCAGGTCCACCCCGACACCGGTATCTCTTCCAAGGCCATGCTGATCATGAACTCCTTTGTGAGCGACATCTTTGAGCGCATCGCCGGTGAGGCCTCCCGTCTGGCTCACTACAACAAGCGCTCTACCATCACCTCCAGGGAGATCCAGACCGCCGTCCGCCTGCTGCTGCCCGGTGAACTGGCCAAGCACGCCGTGTCTGAAGGCACCAAGGCCGTGACAAAGTACACCAGCTCCAAATAAACCTGCTGTTCATCCAACAACACAAAGGCCCTTCTCAGGGCCACCCACCACTTCAACTAAGAGCTCTATTCCAACTTGTTTCTATTTAAATGTTGTGTTATTGTGACATACAATACAGATATCTAATATGGTCTAATTACTACAATAAATATTTTATCTTCAATGTGATATTTACAATAAACAATATAAGCAATGATTAACAAGTCATTTTTACTCGGATCAAAATCGTCAAATTGTTAGTTCTTATCATTATGGATGTAAAATAGTTTTGGCCACAAACTGGATTTTGGTGGCGCGGTTTCCCCCTTTTGGGTAAAAGTAAGGAGACCGTTACCACAAACGTGATAACAGGGTCTCCTTACAACAGCATCCTTAGCAGCAGCAGCATACTTTGTAAAGTATCATTGATGTAAACTTCTGGCTGTTGTGTTTGAATTATAGCCTATACCTAGACTGTTAATCAAAAACACCTGAATTGGCCCTGATCTGGAGCCTGTAGATCAGCTCGGGACATCCTTACTTGCTCTTTAAGTGTGTAGATAAAATTGTTTTTGTCTTGTGTCCAACAGTCCAAAACCAAAGGATATTCAGTTTACAACTAAACAAAATAGGAAAATAGCAATCCTTACATTAGAAAAGCTGAAACCAGTGGAGCATTATCGCCAACATTTTACTGCGATTGCCGCACACCGAAATATCTGCCAGCTTGTTTGCTCACTTGACTTCAATTCAGTTATATTAAAAATGAATAAAAAAATGAACGTGCTGCAACAATCGCAACCGCAGCCGCCATTTTCATACGTTGATGGCAAGGGCGTAACCATGGTATAGAGATTGGGGGGGGGTCCACATTTTTTTGTCCCACAACTCTGATATTTATATATGAACATTCGCACATTTAGAACATAGATTTGAGGACTACATTGATCATTTGAATTCACATTTAAAGGAATGTTTTACAAGCTAAAGCAACATCTTCCACACGTGTCCACCTGTGTCTTAATCTAATTAAGATGGGAGTATTGTAACCACAATCATTCACACACAAGATGCATTTACCTGTAGTGCCTTACTAAGCTACCTATTTAGCTAGATTCTTACACTTAATGTCTATGTGCTCTTCTAAACTGCATTATAGTTCACATTCCACTTTCTCACCTGATCATCTGTATCTCCAGAGCATGTCCCTGTCTGACCTCTGCTTCCAGCATGTCTCTCCCTCCCTGTCTCTCTGTGCTGCCTGCAGTGTCTGCCTACAATGGTGATGAGGACGACCTTGATGATCATTTTAATTTGATACACTGAATATTCTGCTTGTATTACTAGTTTAATTTGCTTTAATGTAATCCTGCTGCTTAGCTAGCTATATAGTAAGTGTATAAAGAACAGTGTACACTGTACAGTAGTAACAGTTACCTGAAACGTTAGCTATTGCCTTATCTACTAACCTAACGTTACCTATTTTGGTAGCTAGTAACTTACTGTCTGAATAAAAACTTGTATGTCCGACTGCCGGTCCTGTTTTCTAAGCTTTTTAGGTAACGTTACTTCCTCCATTTGCTCACCTCCACTGACTGACCAAACTAAAAAACCCGTCGGATTACCATCACAGCACAGAAAGATGATTCTGAGCTCCATTAGCCAACACTGATAGCAACAACAGCATGCTAGCATGCTAGCAGTGTGAATCAAACAACCCAGAGTTGTGTGCGCCAGAATGGGAGCAACCAAGTGTACAATTTGGAAGGGGGGGAGGTCACACACTTGTGTTTTCCTTAACAAACAATAATAAATTGAAAATAAATAAAAAATACCAAGAAAAATCGATTGGCAGGGTTCATAAAAAGAGGACATATTTAACATATTTTCTACTATATATTGGGGGGGACAGATTGGTAGTTTCTCAATTTTGGAGGGACAAAGAATGCGTGGTTACGCCCATGGTTGGTGGTCCTCCCCTTCCGCTACGTAGCCAAGATGGCGACTGTTGAGGGTGAGAATCCTGCAGCATTCCACACTCAACTTTCTGACCATTATGAGGTTGGTTAGCTGGTAGTCAAGTTAGGCTGATAGCCTTGTGAGGTATCAATAGTCCAAATCTTTCCATTAAACATTAAGCTGGGCACGTCACATCAACATTTTAAGCTTATCACTTTAACAGCTCAACAAGACCTGGAAGTTAGAAGACAAAACAACTTAGTCGCAGCACTTCTTTATTGCTGAAACACATGAAGTCAGTAGTAAATAGGGAGTGATGTTGGACACAGACCAGCACTGTATAAAGTATATGTCTGGTGATGTCATCATTTCTAAAAACAGGACTTGCTGTTGTATACAGTGATTTTTGTTTTGTCATGCAGCATGGGGGTTTAAGATGATTATAAAAATTCTAATTTTATTTTACCTTAGAGACATGAGTTGGGTGGTGAGAGGGCAAAGGAGCCAACGGACGGCAGCTGACAGTTCATCACAGAGCAGGTGGGAGAAGGGTCCTTGTGGTGTTATGCCCCTTTGATCCTGATAATCTGCTTTGTTCTTTCAACTCAGGAAATGCATACCATCCCCACACCTGCTAAGAAAATAAACTGCACGATTGTAATTGATAATGTGGATGTGAAAGGGAAGCTAAAAGTCAAGTGAACCTGACTGAAAGAGTTACTGAGTGCGTTTACATGCGCACTGGTATCCTAGTTATGATCAGACTTTTGCAGTATTATGGTTATGTTCTGCACATGTAAACAGTCTCATTGTTAGAACCCCATGGACATCCTGTAAAGGTTTTTAAAAAAATAACTGTGGGAATATTCTTGGATTTGGTTCTAATTAACCAAAAGGAAACGTTATGTGTTTGTACCTCAAAAGTAATAAGAAAAAGTAAAAATAGATTCATGTCCCTTGAAGAATTTACAGAATAAGTAGGCCTGTATTTGCTTTCTATCATTGTTGTGGACTTTTACAGGCTGTTTTGTTATGTTGTTGTTGTTGTTTTGTTCTGTTTTCAGAAAATGAATCTTAAAAAAGCAGAGGTTTACAAAACATGGATTTATGGACATAAAATTGACATGTGTGATATCATTCATATCCTCTCTCTCTCTCTTTCTCTCTCTCTCACACACACACACACACACACACACACACACACACCGTAGGGGATTTCCAGTAAATGCAGCGGAAATGTCAGTCATCAGAATCGGGAGGAAGCAGGCAACAGAAAGTGCCATTAATTATTGCAACATTCAGATAAGACTTTATTGATACATTGTGGGGAAAATCATGCATCAGCAGAAAAAAAAAGGTATAGGTCAGAACTATGTAAAATGAATAAATAAATTATGAAATGAACACATACCAACATTTTAGACCTGCATACTTGAAAATGGAAGTGCTAGTAGTAGTCCTAAGAGGAACTGCTTTGAACTGCTCATGTAGTAATTATGACAATAATCTCATAGGACTGTTGTGTGTTATTATTCATGTAGATCAAAATAACGATGATGTCCAACATAGAAGAAATTACGCTTTTATTCTGAATGAATGTAATTAAGTGTGACTATTGTTGCTGGTGGAGTAACACTGGTGACGCAGCGTGAGCGTTACATTATTAGTATTATGAATATTATTTCACTGTCAGATGGTGTAGTTTAGTGTCCTTGTGGACTGTAGGGGGGCGTGTTTGACTTCATCTGTGGACACGGACATGGAAGAATGCCAACAAAGGCAACATGATGCAGGTCTAGTACGAACACAAGCAAAATACCGCCCGATGCTGACGATGCCGACATCCGGGGCTATTTTTTTTTATTACTGGCGATCAGTGAACAGTAAAATAAGGCCGATATCTGAAATTACAGACAGGAGTCTAAAGTACAAAGTACAGAGATTCAGGAAGGAAGCTACAAAAGTACCGAGAGCTGAACACAGAGAGACTTCCGGTCTCCAGCACAGACACGCGAGTTTAGCTGCTGAGGACCCGGAAAACAGAGTTACACAGAGTTATATGAAAGTGAAAGTATATAAGTGTGGAGACTTGGTAAATCGTGAGATTGATCCTCTTTTTTATCCAACATCTCCCTCCCTCTCTCAGTCACACATGATTTCCAATAGGCTAAATAAGAAGGGAGGAGGCGCAAACAGGGAGAAAGTATGAAGCCAGTCTGCTCAGACATTTTAAAGTCGAGGAGGAAAACAACGCCTGAGGCCACGTGAGTGTTAATATCAGGCATGCAAATAATGATTACTGTCAATATTGATTAATCTGTTGTCTTTTTTTTACTCTCTATACTGTATGTCAGAAAAATGACGTCAAGGTGACGTCCTCGCAGTTACATAACATTTGGGACACCGGCACAGTCGAGAACCAGACAGGTCTGTCTGGCTATTTTTTGGATTTAAACCAGAGTCAACGTTTATCATTTTGATGGCTAAAGAATACACATGGTTTTGACTAAACTAATGTGAAATGAATAAGAAGTTACCAACTTTAGAGGTGGAGTACTGACTAATCTCCTGTGTACTGTGTGTGTCTCCAGTGTTACTGGTTTACGTCTCAGACTTGAGAAGATGAGTGATTTGGAGGAAGAGGAGGACAGAGCAGAGTCTCCAGTATCCAGCTGTTTGTCTATGAAGAGTAAACGGTCTATAGAGAATCCCCCAGACTTCAGTACTGAACCCGGACCCTCAGACACAAAGTAAGAGACTGTTTGTACTGTTAACTGACCTGATTATGATTCAGTGTTGAAATCTAATTATGTAACAAACACCAACAACCCACATTTTACTACACAGGTCTACATCAGTTAACAGTGAGAGCTGCAGATCTGATGCAGCAAGTTTAAGCATCAAGACATAAAATTGCACCTGATTTGTTTAGTAAAGCTGTGCAGCTCATAAAAATGTCTGCACAGTTAAAAAAAAATCAAACTGTTATTAAACAACTGTGAATTGTTATGTCTGGCTTGTTCAGGCCATAACAAAAAAGGGAGGTCCACACAGTAAAAATGAATTAAGGAAGTAGCCTAATTTATTAAAGAGAAATGGATGGATACTCTTGTTCAGAAGTGCAACAGTAAATGCAAATATTTTTGTGTAATATGCTACAGAAAATAATAAATGCATTGCCCAAAAAGCATATCATCCGTCCACTACAACCCGAAAGGTACCAGCTGCAGTTTGCTGATAAAGGAGTGTGACTCCAAAGCAGGTGAGGCCAATCCTTTAGTGAAGTGGGAGGGGTCAAGCAATCAGGAAGGACCTAAAGAGGGAAGCCGAGGCAGACCAAAACACCAAGTACTGTCATACAGCCCCAATGTACAGGAGATAAATGTTCAGGATGTGTCATGTACGTGTCATATTCATTCACAAATGTAGAAATCTCTTCACTCTCACATCAATTTTCAGCTGTAGATAAAAAATGTTAATAAAACCTGTCATTATCATAATGTGCCATTTTACATGTGTTTATGTCTGTTCTTTACAAGAACTAATGATGTATGTGAAACATTTGTTGTTTCCAGAGGTCAGCACCACAGACAGCGAGCAGAGTCTCCAGTATCCAGCTGTCTGTCTGTGAAGAGTAAATTGTCTATAGAGAATCCCCCAGACTTCAGTAATGAACCTGGACCCTCAGACACAAAGTAAGAGACTGTTTCTACTGAGCTGAAGTTTTAGAGAGACTGCGTCATGAAACAATGGTTGTATTGCAGATATGAAGGATATACAGTGGAAAGAAATAACTAACCTCAGTTCTGCTGTGTACATGGTGTTAGCCAGAATCAGGGCTTATACATGTAAAACTATAAAGAATACTCATCAGTCAGAAAAAAAGAAGAAAAGGCCTTTTCTAAACAGTCAAATTGCGTTTGTCCTTATTTGCTAAAGGACCACTCCGAGGTTTTGTGTAGGTAAAACAGAGGAAAAAGCAGCACCGCTGAAAATTTGGTGTTTGTTTAACGTGTTTTTGTTCAAAGGCGCAAAATATGGGAGGAGGGAATGGAAATGTATACAAACAGCCTGCTTGACCTTATATATCACCACAGACTGACCACTGCAGAGGAGTAAACTGAGTCTGAGCATAAAGGTTTGGGAAAAGAAAAACCTGTGAAACTGTATCATCAGACACAGACAGAAGGAGAAACAACGAGAGAGAGACTAACACAAAATAAAAGATGGATGATTAAGATACTTTACTAAAGCTCTCTGCTCATCACAAGACAAAAGAGCAGCATTCTGTTATTTTTCATTTGACTTCACCTTTCTACAATATGACTGAAGCAGACAGACATACTTATGGAGTGGGCCTGTTAAAGTATTTTACATCAGTTTATAGAAATAATCAAGTAAAAGTTTAAAGATCTTACCAAAAATTTCCCACAGTGATTTTTTTTCACAAGTCATTCAATCACTTAATGTTATCAGTATTTTTGTTGAGCTGTCAACATCAGGCTATTCAGTATTTCCTTTAGATACAGCCTTCATCTTGTAGGATGAATAAATGCTTGCTCTTCCAAAAGTGTCTTCTCTAACCAATATTTAAAGTTCAGAAGCAGAAAACATTTTCTTTGGTGCTCTATTACTTTCCAGACATGCACAACATGTCGAAAACAGTCTGGAATCAGGTCTTCTTTAGTGCCACTTTATCCAAACTAGATGAACTGTGGCTCATTTATATCTGTAGTCTTAGAATATTTAGTAATTTGCAACAGGCGTAGTAAATATCCCCCCTGGTGGATTTAAATAAACAAGCTGAAAGTAACTTTCAGCAAAACCTACCTATTTCAGTCTGTCATCCTCAGACAGTTGATTCTTCTTTATTTAGGATGCCCCTTCTTCTGCCACTAATGAGTATCTCAAATAAGGGGTGTAATCTGCAGCATGTTCATTTTAAATCATTGAGACTGTTCCCAAAACTCTTGGAGATTTTCAAACCACGTTGCACTTGCATTTAGATCGTCAGCTGCTTGTTCTCCTTCATGCAACACAGTGAAATGCATCAGATCTCCCTTTTGAAGAAATGTCCTTAAGAGTATGACTTTGCTGAGACATTTACATATTCTTTGTACCAGGTTAGACAAATCATCAGTTTTCCCTTTTATATCCAGGTTCAGTCTGTCCAAATTACACAGCATGCTCACCAAAACCACCAAATCTAAAATCCACTGTGGGTCAGGAAGCTCAGGGTAGTCCTTCTTCATATTTAAACAATCAAAAAAGTGAGAAACACTTTAAAAGCCATCTCACAGTGGAGCAGGTTATCACTCAACAGGGTTTCATGAAGCTCCGCAATAAGCAATAATCTTTGAACTGCCAGTGATTATAAGCATGTGAGAGAATAACCAGGGACGCAAACTTGTCCCCTTTAGGTCATTTGTGTGATTCGTGTAGATCCGATGAGTTTTTGAAATGAGAACGACGCCTGTTGAGTTGCCAAAAAACAAAAGCTCCTGGCTTGGCACGTGCAACACACCTGAGAAGAGTGATGACTGAAGGGGTTATTTCCGTGGAGTCTAACGTTAGCTAGCGTACTTGTTATTCCAAATTCCTCTTGTATATAGTTACTGACGTTAGGGCTCTCGGACTACTCGTTTAACGTTACTAATGTTACCTTTAAGTAATTAGACGATTACAACATAAGTTGAGCTCCTCAGCCAAATTGCTAAATTAACGTTAATGTTAGCCCCTGATGGTTCCATTTATTTATGCTAAGATAATATTAGCAAGGCTAATACTGTAATAATCACAGCATAATTAAACAATTTGCTTTTGGATTTGTTTTGGAACATGAGACTAATTCAGGAGACATCGGTGTGGACATTTAGCTAAAATGGACCCACGTTACTTTTGATGTAGTTCAGAAGAACGCTTGTTACAGTAGCCTCATTATGTCGCTTGAGAAGGGAGCAAATGCCAAGCTCACTGAAAACGACAGAAGCTGAATTGAAATTACCTTGTGACAGTTTTTCTTTCAGTTGTAGTGGTTGTGAAATCAAATTATAAACATATATATATATCTATATATATATATATATATATATATATATCTATATATATATCTATATATATATCATATCTAAGCCCTGTCTTTTAATTGACCAAACAGCAGTTGGCAGCGGCCGTTATTATTGGCAGATAAATAAGCCAATAATTACGTCTGATAATGTGGAGCCTTGGCAGCGGAGTAAGGACACAACTTAAAACCTGGTTCTGTAAGTCTGTAAGTTATTCTAATGGTTTTTGTAGCCTATATATTCTTGTAAATAAGTAGATAAGGTCTGGTATTAATAAGTCTACATACTAAACAAATAAACTAAGGTTATTAAAAACAGGATTACAATAACTAAATGTATTGTTTATTCTAGGGATGGTAAAAGGCTCTAAACATTGGTATTGTAATAGAAAAATAAACATGTCAATCTAAACATATAGCCTTTATTGTCCTTTTTATATTTTTGCACAAGTAAGACTGATATTATAAGTTATCGTATCGGTATTGTCCACAACAAGCAGATAAATATCGGTTGCCGTTATCTGCCATGAAATTCCATATGTAAATGAAAGGATGTGAATAGAAGAGCCAAATATATTTAGGAAAAGAGCTGCTTGTGAGCCTTGTGGCCACCACTCATCTAGACTGCAATGGTAAAATCTTGATTCTTTCTTCTTCTTTTTTTCAGAAAAGGTTTAATTTTAAATTATAACCAGTTGTAAAGAATGTGTTCATCTCCACAGAGAGAGGAAGAGGAAAGGTGTTTCTGTGGAGGACCAGCCTTCCTGTTGTACTTTGTGTCAGGATGTCCTGAAGGATCCAGTCTCTACCAGCTGTGGACACTTGTTCTGCACACAGTGCCTCACTTCATACTGGGACCAGTCTGCTTCATCAGGAGACTCCTGCTGTCCCCAGTGTGGAGAAAGATCCAGAACAAGACCTGGACTGCAGACAGCCAGTCAGACCAGCACTGTACAAAGTAAGACTGTACTAATGTCTGCTGATGCCATCATATCTGATAACAGGACTCTTTGGTTTATTTGTTGTGTTGTACAGCATCTAATTAGTGTTTTACAAAATGTATTAAATTTAAAACTTTTCTTTCTTTTTTTTAGTTTTTTGTATTACTTGTTTTAATGTTGGTGATGAAAATAATCACCAGATTTTCAGATTATCTTAGTTTAGTATCACATTAGTTCTTCTCTTTCAGCAGATAGTGGTCTGCAGGAGGTTTTAGATGAACATAAGATCAGTCTGAGGAGGAGATGTGAATGTGTGACTGAAGGAACTGATGAAACAGGAAGTGGAACCCTCCTCAACAGGATCTACACTGAGCTCTACATCACAGAGGGACAGAATGAAGAGGTTAATACCCAACATGAGGTGAGGCAGCTTGAGAGAGCTTCCAAGATGGAGACCCTCCATGACACTCCAATCAAGTGCCACGAAATCTTTAAAGCCTTACCTGGCCAACAGAGACACATCAGAGTCGTTCTGACGAACGGCGTCGCTGGCATTGGAAAAACCTTCTCAGTACAGAAGTTCACTCTGGACTGGGCAGAGGGCTTGGAGAACCAAGATGTCAGTCTGCTGATTCTGCTTTCGTTCAGGGAGCTGAACTTGATCAAAGATGAGCAGTACAGTCTTCTCATGCTGCTCCATGTTTTCCATCCAACATTACAGAAGGTCACAGCAGAGAAGCTCGCTGTCTGCAAACTTTTGTTCATCTTTGACGGCCTGGATGAAAGCAGACTTTCATTGGATTTCAAGAACAGGAAGGTTGTGTCTGACATCACACAGAAGACATCAGTCAACGTGCTGTTGACAAACCTCATCAAGGGGAATCTGCTTCCCTCGGCTCTCGTCTGGATAACTTCCCGACCTGCAGCAGCCAATTGGATCCCTCTTAAATGTGTTGACAGGGTAACAGAAGTACGAGGCTTCACTGACGCCCAGAAGGAGGAGTACTTCAGGAGGAGATTAAGTGATGAAGAGCTGTCCAGCAGAATCATCTCACACATCAAGACATCCAGGAGCCTCCACATCATGTGTCAAATCCCAGTCTTCTGCTGGATCACTGCTACAGTTCTGGAGCACATGTTGACTACAGACCAGAGAGGAGAGCTGCCCAAGACCCTGACTGACATGTACTCACACTTCCTGCTGGTTCAGACAAAGAGGAAGAAGCAGAAGTATGATGAGGGACATGAGACGAGTCCACAGGAGCTGACGAAGGCTGACAGGAAGGTTCTTCTGAAGCTGGGGAGGCTGGCGTTTGAACATCTGGAGAATGGAAACATCATGTTCTACCAAGAAGACCTGGAGCAGTGTGGTCTTGATGCCACAGAGGCCTTGGTGTACTCAGGAGTTTGTACAAAGGTCTTCAAAAGAGAGTGTGTGATCTTCCAGAAAACAGTCTACTGCTTTGTTCATCTGAGCATTCAGGAGTTTCTGGCTGCAGTCTACATGTTCCACTGTTACACCAACAGGAACACAAAGGTACTGAAGGCTTTCCTGGGAAAAGGCTGGAAATACAAAAAAAGTGACCCATCTGTGGATGTCTTCCTGAGTAGAGCCATGGAGAAATCCCTGGACAGTAAAAATGGTCACCTGGACCTGTTTGTTCGCTTCCTTCATGGCCTCTCTCTTGAGTCCAACCAGAGACTCGTAGGAGGTCTGCTGGGTCGGACAGACAACAGTCAGAAAATCATCCAGAAAATCATTAACAACCTGAAGAAGATGAACACCAAAATCTCTCCCGACAGAAGCATCAACATCTTTCGCTGTCTGATGGAGATGAACGACCACTCAGTACATCAGCAGATCCAAGAGTTCCTGAAGTCAAAGAACAAATCAGAGAAGAAACTCTCTGTGATCCACTGCTCAGCTCTGGCCTACATGCTGCAGATGTCAGAGGAAGTTCTGGATGAGTTGGACCTGCAGAAGTACAACACATCAGCGGAGGGACGACTGAGACTGATTCCAGCTGTGAGGAACTGCAGAAAGGCTCTGTAAGTTCAGATGTGATTAACATTATAAATCAGTGTAGATTAGTAGTTTAGTTCTTATAGATAGAGATATACACACTATATAATTCTTATCTTAAAACAGTGTTTCACTTGTTTATTTCAAACATTATATGCCAGTTGTATTTTGTCACAGATGTTCTTGATCTATTTCAAATTCTGTGAGTTGGTTTTTAGTTGGTTGTGTTTATAGCTGTGAAGTTAATGAACTGTTATTCTGTTTATTTCTAATAATTGTTCATTTTTCTAATAATACTATTAATCTAACTTTGGGTGATGGAGGCATCATGGAAACCTGGTAAAACAAATGAAGGACTTTAGAGGTTGTGGTTAAGGTTTAATCATAGCAGCATTTTATCACAACACAGAGCAGTATTTTAAGTTATCAGTGAATGCAGTAAACGATCTGCTGGGGAAAAAGAAGGCTCGATTTACGGCACAAAGGAAGCGGGTCAACCAAATCACTATGTTATAGAAGTCAACAGTGTCCTATAATAGTCACGTGTGGCCACAGTGGCTGCTTCAGCAAACGTTACATACTCAATTTAAATAATGATAATAATAGAGAAAATTAATTCCAATTCATAAAAATGAGTCTTATGTTATTTAAACAGTATAACGTAGAACCTTTAATTCTCTAGGACTTCACAAATCTCCTTTGAAAAAGTGATACACGTCTTATTTTAAACTCTTAAAGTGGCAATAGACAACTTTTCAGCATTTACCCCCCTAGTGTTTCCAAGTGGTATTACTGTTGAAGCCGCTGTTGCAAAGTCAGTTTCAAGTTTGAGAGCAATGGTGCATTTTATTGCTTATGAATGAATTCAACTTTTCATTTTTAAGAGGGAAGTTGTGTTACATAGTCTTGTTTTTAAGTCTTTCCTTATATTCTGCTACTCCGAAAGAAAATCACAGGTGTTTTCTCTCTCATTCTTTTCATTTTTGCACCGTTTGGCAACAGTCACTGAATTTTCCCACTTATAGACGTGAACCTGACAGCAGCAGGTAGCTAGCAAAGAGAGATAATCTTTCCCAACAGTAATTGTTCAGAGTTTTAAAAATGCTTTTCTAATCAAGATTGTTTCATGCTAACTTTGTGGAGACAAGCATGGGATCAGATCACACTGACAGACTGTGGACATTGTGGAGGCCTAAATATAACTACATTTTCTCTTCTTTCATCTGCAAATTAAAGCAAAACACAGGTCAAAAGTCTGCAGGTATGAGAGAGAGTGATGATAATTATTGTTTCATGTCAAACAGTGAGATAAGATTAGCTGAACCACTGATGTGAAGGACAAATGTTCATCAAAACAGGATATGGATCTGTTTTGCCATCACATGCATGAAGTAAATATAAAGTGTCCTCTTTCATGATAACATATTTTGTAATATATGTGTCATGACAGGTTTTCTGGCTGTGGTGTCTCAGGGACTCACTGTGAAGTTGTGGCCTCAGCTCTGAAGTCCAACCCCTCCCATCTGAGAGAGCTGGACCTGAGTAACAACAACCTGCAGGATTCAGGAGTGAAGTTGCTGTCTGCTGGACTGGAGAGTCTGAACTGTAGATTGGAGATTCTGAGGTCAGTTAACTGATTGTAGCTGATGTAGTTTTTTGTATTCAATTCAAATATTTGACTGAGGTTTCACATTTTTGGTTCATAGATTTTTGGCATTTGCCTGAGCACAGATCTGAGGAAATCATTTTTTTTTCAGAAATGTTCTGTCTTTCGAGTAAAGAAAAGTAGAGAAATTAAGCAGTTTTTCAGCTTCCACAGCCTCACATTGTGGTCCATCAGTCGGTGAAGATGATGTCAGTACTGATGAGGCTGTAGAGTGTGTGAGGGATATAAATGAGGTTGTTGAAGATCTGACGATAGCAGGTAAAAACAGGCTGAGCTTTGAGCTTCTCTGTAAACAGAGAGACAGGTTAGATAAAGAAAAGAAAGACAAGCTCAGTGAAGGTGAAGTTAGGAACTGTGGTGATCTTCATGATATCAGAAGCTGATATCATGGAAGGGAGCACTCACACTCAGTATGGTCAGGAGGAAAGATCACTGCCACCAATAACTCTTTAATGTACATATGGCATGTGGCTGTTGTTTTAAGACAGACTTTAACAAAAGTGGACCTCTCCTTTTAATTACATATACCTACTGTGGTGACATTTGGATGATGTCTGTAGAAGGCTGATATTATGATGATCTACAATAACACAATGACAAAGTCACTCTACTCATTTTCACTGCCACCAATAACTCTTTAATGTACATATGGCATGTGGCTGTTGTTTTAAGACAGACTTTAACAAAAGTGGACCTCTCCTTTTAATTACATATACCTACTGTGGTGACATTTGGATGATGTCTGTAGAAGGCTGATATTATGATGATCTACAATAACACAATGACAAAGTCACTCTACTCATTTTAGGGAAAAGCTCATTGATTAGGACATAGTGATGTTGAGCTACACATTTAAAATCTGAACACATCTGATTGGATTATGAATTGATTTTATCGCCATCATTTATTCTTTATTCAGAGTGTGGAACTGCAGTTTGTCAGAGATCAGCTGTGCTTCTCTGGCCTCAGCTCTGAAGTCCAACCCCTCCCACCTGAGAGAGCTGGACCTGAGTGACAACAAGCTGCAGGATTCAGGAGTGAAGCTGCTGTGTGATTTT
Source organism: Macquaria ambigua (assembly GCA_008360985.2). Taxonomy (NCBI): domain Eukaryota; kingdom Metazoa; phylum Chordata; class Actinopteri; order Centrarchiformes; family Percichthyidae; genus Macquaria; species Macquaria ambigua. The sequence continues at coordinate 142,587 of VMKM01000672.1, read as the reverse complement.
CTGGAGAGTTCAGACTGCAGACTGGAGACTCTGAGGTCAGACACCATGTTTTACTTCTGTGCTGAGATTAATATGATATGAAAGTTGTGGTGACATTAAACTGCAGACATGAGGCTGATATTATACTGATCCACACTGAGTATCTTAATGCTAAAGTCTATTTTCTTCAGTGGTTTAGTCCATTGACTGTGGCAGAGCAATGTTGAGTTACACATTTAAAACCTTCATATAGCAAGAAATATCTACACTGGATAATTCACTCTGAACCTCTGACACACCTGATTCTCATCTTATATTCACCATCATGTTGTTTTAAGTAAATTATTTAAAGAAAATACATAAATACAATAAATAACTAAATAATCTCTTTCAACTATCAGACAATATCAAATATATTTATTCTTTATTCAGATTGAGTTACTGCAGGTTGTCAGAGATCAGCTGTGCTTCTCTGGCCTCAGCTCTGAAGTCCAACCCCTTCCCTCTGAGAGAGCTGGACCTGAGTGAAAACAACCTGCAGGATTCAGAAGTGAAGCTGCTGTGTGATTTTCTGGAGAGTCCACAATGTAGACTGGAGACTCTAAGGTCAGTTCACTGACTCTCTGTTAGTATTGTAGATCTTATATGTTTAATTAACTATTTAATTTATGTATATAGGTACATGTGTAGCCCTCTATCAGGCTTTGCTATTTGTTTACCCCATCAAGGCTCCACCTTGGCACCCAGAGACAGATCTTCCCACACTCCCCACCCAATCAGGAGGTAGCAACCAAACACTATAAAATGCCAGCGGACCTGCTGTTCATCTCCCTTTTGAGCTCAGCAACGGGAATAAAACGGGGGCCAGCTGGGTCTGTAGTTAGAGGGATACGCACATACTCATGGAACTGGAGTTACATACATGTACCAGCTTTTTATATTTCATACATGCTATGGCCTCTTAACGGGCTGCACTCTTGGTAGCCACCAGAGGAAATGGCTGTCGGGGATTTGCTGTACTTCCAGCTGGGTCCAAATCCGTCCAGACCCAACAGCTGACTTGGCGAAAGAGGTCAAGTGGTCAGACCCCCCTGGGCGTCCCACAGCCTTACTCCAGGCTAGGAGCTGAAAATGACCAAAAAGGCCCTAATCTGACCCAGATGGTGCCTCCAGAGACACTGAGTGAGTCAGACGTCATATTCCTGAGATATGATTGCACACAGTTGATGTGAAAGACCAAGACGAGTGCAGGCAAATTTCTTCCACTGAAACGTACCTGCACAGGGTGGTCAATGAGGCCATGCTCATAGTGGAGTGTGCATAAGTCCCACTGGAGGGGTGTAACTCATTGCCTCATAGCCCTTGCAAATCGCATTGCAAATCCACAGAGCCAGCCACTGAGCCAACCAAGGAGCTGTTCGTGGTCAGTTAGTCAGTTAGACAACCTTGGGTGCTACTTGTCTCATTTTTCATTATTATTATTCCAGTGAATAACCCTAGACCTGAAAGTGGAAGTGACCACCGCAGCCCTACCCCAGCTAATAACAATGCAAGAGGGGTGCATAGACAAATGACAAAGATCACCCATTCTCTTGACAGAGGAAAGGGCTAAGAGGAGTGCCGTCTTCATCAATAATGTCCAGACCCACCTGGTCCAAGGGCTGAAAGGCAAGCCAGAGAGACCATCCAGGACCATCCGGAGATCCCACTGTGGAAAGAGGCGACAGGTCAGACACCCTGTAAAAATCCTTTTACAAGATGATGGCACCTGACTGTGAACTACAACTATGTCTGGAAGAATGGTTGGCTCACTCCCAAGTGCCCCTCCCTGGACATGCTGTCTGCTCCCACATTGGGGTATCTGGGAATGCACCAGGCTTTCAGGGAAACACACTACCTTGCTTGGACTGCTGCAGAAGACAACATCACTGGGGGCTAGAGTGGGGATGCGGAGCCTGCATCTTATGTCGTGGCTCAAGTGCAATTCCAGCCCCAGTGTGATGGCAGTGAGGCCCACACATGTGACAATGCATCGCCAGAGATGTGTGGGTTTAGCTTTACGAAGTGATGGAGCGGGAGTCAGTCAATCATCTCCGCATTTTTGAGAGGGCTAGGCACAGTTTTCACACACTTGGAAACATGCGCCTGAGATGAATAGACAAGAAGGGAGTCAGCGATGCTGAAAACCTCCCCGGAGATAAACTAAAGTTTCTTGTGGCGAAGCAGTAGATGTGGAGATATGTGCCCATCATATCTGTGTATCCAGTCGCATGGTGGGCGCATCAGCAGGTGTTAAAGCATGTGAAATGCTGTTTTGTGACATGGCAGTTCAAAGTGTGGACAGATCCACTATCAGCCACACAAGTCCTCTGACTTCCCTGAACCAGAAAATCTGAGGAATAAAATCCCTTGTGCGCCTCCACGAGTCAAAAAAAGTCACGTGTGGCAGACATCCCCCCAGGGGTTCAGCGCACAGCTTCCCATTTTAATGTCACCGCAACAACAGCGTGTTGGTGGGAACCGACAACTATAGGCAAAGCTTAGGAAGTGGAAACAGAGGGAGAAAACGGCTGGTCTTTAAGCCACTTCCCCCTGGTACATGAGTAAAGTAACCAGAGAGTGGACGCCACGCTGCGGTGATGAAACCTTCCTTGACCATGGACCTGGGCAGAATCATCACTGATTACCGTTTGTGAGCCCAGTTGTGCACGCTCCTGTGCACCTGGCACAGTAAAGGTGCAAGAGACGGAGAAGGATGATAGTGGAAATGGGAGGGGAAATTACTCGCCTTGTGCTGCTTCCTCATCAGTACCAGAAAAGTGATCAAGAGTAACTTCCTCCATAAATGGGGACCTGGAGAGCTATCACCCAATTCAGTCACAGCGCTGTGCCCAAGTCTTCTCCCTCTTCCTCACTTAACATGAGTTGAGGAGAGGAAAAGTCACCCCATCCCAGGTGGGCTGCCTCTCACACTCAGCGAGCATAAGGTTATGGTGGAGAAAACGTAAAGATGCGAAGCTAGGGTGGACAGAAGGAACCCCATCCCCTGGTGGAGTGCCTCTAATATAAAATGCATCTGACACATCCTGTGTATCAGTGTAGCAATGTGGAGGTGCTAAGGTTTCTCTCTACTGGTGAAATGAGGCATGTGGGAAGGGGAGATAGAGGCTGAGGGAGACACGTGAGCATCCGACACTGTCTCCCCCTCATTCGCTCCACCTGATTTAGGGAGAGAAGAAGCAACTCCATCCCAGGGGGGATGCCTCTAATCATATTATAACTGAAACAAACAGGCCTGTGCTTCAGTGTAGTAACAGTAAGCCATCGCTTGTGCCCCCTTCAAGTCAGCAAGCCCAGCCGAGGAGTCAGAAGCCGACATTGGATACACTCATCCCACTCGATCCTGATGGCGAAAACCTAGAACAGTGAGAGGAACATGGCTAAGCCAGATAGCAAGCGTTAGCAAGTCAAGTAGCTAGAGCTAGCCAGGTAGTGTTAGCTAATGACGCAGCCTGCGTGGCAGTAGCTTAACAATTACCAGAAGTGTGCTCCGCCATCTGGGCACTGCCGACACCAGGCCTGTGCTTTGGCCATGACGAAGCCGAAGCAGTAAATAGCAATCAATGTAGATTTACCTAGACCGTGGTCGAGTGAGCTGGCGAAGGAAAAACTATTACTAGCTAGTGCAAAGCCTAATAACTGATGCTAAAAAGTCACCATATAGCTAGAGCTAGCCGGCTAGTTTAGGTAATGACGCAGTCTGAGCACCAGTAGCCTGGCAGAAATGTGCGAAATATTCTGTCGGGTAAACCAGTAGCAAAGCCTGTTAAGAGGGCTACGCACATACAAAATAAAATATAACTACATGTATATTTTCATTTTTCTGAGCTATATTTAGTCTGCAGTCACAAAAGACTTATATTGTGTAAAGAAACTGTAGAAAATGTCCACTGTTAGTTGTTAAAGAAAATCTAAATGTTATTGATCTGTGTTGACATGAATAGGTGTATGAATGTTTGGATGATGTCTGTAGAAGGCTGACATGATGATCCACAATAACAAGTCACTCTACTCATTTTAGGGAAAAGCTTATTGATTAGGACATAGTAATGTTGAGCTGCACATTTAAAACCCAAACACATCTGATTGGATTATAAATGGATTTTTATCGCCATCATTTATTCTTTATTCAGATTGAGGGGCTGCTGTTTGTCAGTGATCAGCTGTGCTTCTCTGGCCTCAGCTCTGAAGTCCAACCCCTCCCATCTGACAGAGCTGGAGCTGAGTGGAAACAACCTGCAGGATTCAGATGTGAAGCTGCTGTCTGATCTTGTGAAGAGTCCAGACTGTAGACTGGAGACTCTGAGGTCAGACACCATTTTTTACTGAAATTAATATGATGTGAAAGTTGTGGTGACACTAAACTGCAGAGATGAGGCTGATATTTTACTGATCCACACTGAGTATCTTAATGCTAAAGTCTATTTTCTTCTTCAGTGGTTTAGTCCATTGACTGTGGCAGAGCAATGTTGAGCTACACATTTAAAACCTTCATATAGCAAGAAAAATCTACACTAGATAATTCACTCTGAACCTCTGACACACCTGATTCTCATCTTATATTCACCATCATGTTGTTTTAAATAAACGATAATAAAAATACATAAATACAATAAATAATCTCTATTTCAACTATCAGACAATAACAAATATATTCAGTATTTTTCCAACATTTTTATGAAGCTATATGATGCTTATACTGACTGAATAGTTTAAACTGAAGATGCTTTGATTTTATGAATCCACTATTCCTAAAAGAAATATTGTAGATGTCTTTTGTTCACATTTCCCCAAAATTCATCATATTTGGAATCTTTGGAAACTTTGGGATGTTGAGTTGAATCTCAAATTAATTTCTGTGGGTTTTTATTTGTGTTTGGCTGCACAACATGAGTTTGTATAGATGGAGCCACTGGCGGAGCTGGCAGAGTTTAAAAGGTTTTTAACCTGCATCCTGTTGGGTTCAGGTGTTTGGAGGTTCCATTTTCTAAACTTGTACACTCTGAACCTTTGACATTAAACATTGAATGATTTCAAGCAGGAACATTGTCTTCTAACGTTACATTATTTATTTTTTGTTCAGATTATGTTGCTGCAGTTTGTCAGAGATCAGCTGTGCTTCTCTGGCCTCAGCTCTGAAGTCCAACCCCTCCCATCTGAGAGAGCTCAAAATGAGCTACAACGAGCTGCAGGATTCAGGAGTGAAGCTGCTGTGTGATTTTCTGGAGAGTCAAGACTGTAGACTGGAGACTCTGAGGTCAGTTCACTGACTCTTTACTATTGTAAATCTGAGATGTTTAATTAACAATTGAACCTAATTTATGTACAGTGCTTACAGACAATCATCAAACCCTGTCAAAATCCTTGCCTTTTGTCACACAACACCCTGGAAATTAAATTAATTACAAGTCTTTATGGCTGAGATTGGTCAGTCTGTGCATGTGGCAACAATCTCACAAGCTTTACACAAAGCTGACCTGTATGTCAGGGTGGCAAGAAAGAAGCCTCTTCTGAAACAGTGCCACGCTGAGTCTCGTGTGCGCTTTGCAAAAAAACACTTGGAAGATTCTGAAGCCATGTGGCAAAAAGTGTTGGTCAGATGAGACCAAGGTTGAACTTTTTGCAGATCTACTTTGAAGATGTCAACAGTCACAATGAAGCTGGCTGTTTCTAGATTGCTTCAGCTTTAATGCCCTTTTTTAATCACTTTTAGTCTTTCATTTTTTCATTTTTAATGAGTGGAATAGCATTGTTTACTGTCTTGTCTAGTACTTGGGAAGACATTTAGGCCCAACATGGAGGTTCCAACTACAGGCCCAGAAATGCAAACTGACATATTTTTAATTATCAGCGTGGACGACTTTACGGAAAATTGTATCTGCACCAAATGCAATACAATAAACGAACTGCAGGAGAAACTGATTGATTTGCACATGAAACTCTGTCAAACGACAGAGATAAACGCTGTTTTAAAAGAAACATCCAAACTTCAAATCAGCTGCCATGGCAGCATAAAACTCAGCGCTCCTTCAACTCAGAGATTCAGAGACAGCAAGCTCAATTGAAAAAATTTGTTTTTTAAATGTTAAGAAAATGTATCTTGGGTGTCAAATTCACTCAAGTCAAAGTCAATCAAATAAAGTGTGTGCTGATAGCACAGTTTGTTATGTTGCAATGCTGAGGAAAGAAATGCATGGCATACGTATAGGTTATCTTTTTTATTAAAAATGCAGTGTGATACTACTGTGATGACTTGTCATTGAAATGCTATTACTTCTCAGAGTTTAAAGCATGATCACTAGGTGTATGAATGTTGTGGTGACATTTGGATGATGTCTGTAGAAGGCTGACATTATGATGATCCACAATAACACAATGACAAAGTCACTCTACTCATTTTAGGGAAAAGCTCATTGATTAGGACATAGTGATGTTGAGCTGCACATTTAAAACCTGAAGACATCTGATTGGATTATAAATGGATTTTTATCCGCATCATTCATTCTTTATTCAGATTGAGGAGCTGCAGTTTGTCAGAGATCAGCTGTGCTTCTCTGGCCTCAGCTCTGAAGTCCAACCCCTCCCATCTGACAGAGCTGGAGCTGAATGACAACAACCTGCAGGATTCAGGAGTAAAGCTGCTGTCTGATCTTGTGAAGAGTCCAGACTGCAGACTGGAGACTCTGAGGTCAGTAGAGGGTCTGAGTCAGTGTGTTCACTCCAATACGTTAACATGAGAGCTGAAAGGAAGCTGGCCACTTCTGGTCTGAACTGGTCTTTATACCGGATGTGCTGCGTCACTGACTGACAGCTGATGAAGGGCGTCTCTGTAAACACTGATTTATGACTTCTGCTGTCTGTCTTCTTCTCTCACCAGCTGGGAGTGATCTCTGTGAGAACGGTGGTGGTGTTGAGAGGATCAGCTGTGTCCTGATGATCCAGAGAGCTCCACTGTCAGACATCATCCCTGTGTGCTCCTCTGGATGTGACAATATCATCAGTGTATCTGGACTGCTCTGCTGCTGCTCTGTCCTTCTACACAGTCTCTGCAGACACACTGAGACTCCTCCAATCCTTCTGCTCCACACTCAACCACCTCCTCCACCTGGAACCTGGACTTTATTTTGTCTTTTTTTTTTACTCGTTCAGATATTCTGAACCTAAACTGACTCTGCAGATTAGTTCTGTTTATGACAACATAATTGTGGATTAACGCATTTCAAAATTGATATAGATACTAAATATTTCTGTTTTGCTTTCTGTTGCAGCTCCACCCTGTGGAACAATGGAGTGTTACAGTCAATTTCCACATATTCCTAAATAACAGATATTGTATGTACAAGGTCACCTCTCTGAGTTCAACACGTGGAGCTTTTTCCCCACAGAAATAAGCGGTCCTGTAGCTCCTGCTGGAGCTGCTTCTGCTTTCCCTCAGAGTGATTTAACTGAATGACTAACTAAATAACTGAACTGGTGATGTGAAAGCTTTCTTTCTGACTGACATTGGAAGTTGGTTCTTGAGGCGCTTTTTTATCCTCGTTATGTTTAGATAAGAACTTCATTATTTCATGAAGTCAGAATCATGACTTTCAGTAATTATGATCTATAACTTTTTCTCACAAATAGACTGACTCTGTAAAAACTTGACTTGTGTTCAGCAGTTCAGTCCGAGCGTTTATTGTGAAGTGGTACTATCGTCATTTTTTTGTCATGCTAGCAGCGTGGGATTGTTTTATATATTGTCAGTTTTGATTTTGTGTTTAATTATTCAGAATTCAGCTTGTGTTTTTCAATAAAATATCTTGAAAGCATTACTGTGACTGTCTTTACTTGATAAGGCTAGTAATAGTGATAGAACATTAAACAATCCAACATTTATATTCATGTGCTCAGCTCTATTGTTGTGCCTTAATATCGGCCTATCATAAAACCAACATGTGGAAATTAGAATCTTATTTGCAGTTATTTAAAGGGTACTGATGTGAAGTACTTTTTATGCATGAATTGTGCTATAGAAATAATTTGTTTACCAGTAGCAGCATGTAAAAGTAGCATTAATGTCTAACCTTTCATCAAGGTTTTAATATCTCATCATACTAAAGATTGTTTCTACACAATTTGTCCAAAAATCTGATAGAATTTTACTTTAAATGTTTTAAAGGGTTAAATGTAATATTCTGAACCAAACACAGGATGTTTTGTTTGGCTAAGACGGGATTCAAACTGCTTCTTCTTTGAAGGACTTCTGGTTAAGAGATGTAAAGTGGATATATTCATTTACATATTTATTTATGAAGAGATTCACTCCAAGGTGCAAATAAGAACCCACACAATGTGGCTACTGGTTCACTGGCCGAATGTAAATGTTTTGAATTTTCTCTTGACCAACGCTTAAAAACCATAACCACAAAACCAATGGCTGGATTTTCATGAAATCGGCTGTGGATATTGATCATCCCCAGAAGCTGAATCCTGAAAGGGCAAACAGTAAAAAAAAAAAAAAAAAAAAAAAAAAAATTTAAAAGATATCCGGTCTTTTCCTAAACACTTTTCCTTGACCTCGATGGAAAACGTCATAAGGTCTAGGAAATATGTGAAGGAGAATTCATAAGGTCTTAGGAAAAGATGACCGCGGTGCTAAGAGAATCCGACTGCACTTACACCAGGCTACGTAATTGCGACGGTGGATGTGGGTCTGCCGTGGTCACTTTAAACGTTGTGGGACGGCATTATCTCCTTTCCTTTGGTAAAGGAACCCTATACTAAAGGAGATAAGAAAGGAAGCACTGAAGCACCTTTCCTTAGCGTTTAGAGAATTCGACCAGCTCTCATCACGTGGCTACTTCGGGTCATTTCACTAACTTTTGTTTAGGAAGGTTCCAAACTATTTGACCGTCTGCATAAGGACTCGTTGTGGTGACCCCTGACCGTACACTCCTCCACCCTCAGGCCAATATTTCCACTCCTACAACACCTTTTTGCTCCCAAGGGGATCTTAATGCATTTCAGTTCAGTCCTTTCCTCAAGTTTAGACACAATAGCACTACTAGCCAGGTTGTGCTGATATTTGCTCCGTATCTGCAGTCCCGGGAGTATGAACCCTAATGATTTTAGTGATCCAACCATCCATAAGACCAAAAACTTCCATTATTTATCTAACTGCCATGAATTTAGCAAATCCTTATGTTCCAAACTGGCATCCTGAGGTCAAACTTGACATATTGGCCAGACTACTGGCAAAAGGCATCCAATTCTGTATTATTCAGTGAACTCAAACACTTCACCTGGAGCGCTTTAGACTAGATATTTTCTTCTGCACTTAAAAGTCCTGAAAACGTTTGATCACCAGAATCAAGAAAATCAATGAAAAGCTACCATTTTCTATTCTTCACGACTCAGGATCATAATTAACAGTAACATTAAACATTAGAAATACACAGATTACAAACGAGCATGTTTATTACTAATAAATTGCCAGACACTAGCTGAGGAGACTCCAGTGGCCTGAAGTGTGTCCAGGAAAAAAAAAAAAAAAAACTAAGCAGACATTTAAACTTCAGAGCGGTTGTTTCTAAAAATCAGTGGCACGTGACAAACAAAACTAAACCAGGATAGAAACTTAACAATTTGCTTGTCATTTAAAAAGCGTGTAGATTTAACTCCTGTTAAATCAGGAGTTACATGTGGTCGCATCACTTTTCGCCATTACATCCCACACGTCTGTATGCTTTCAGATGTTACTTTTCCTGGTAAAAATCACAACGTCCTGGAAGAAAAGAAGCTTGCAGGAAGTAGTTTCAGTTTTAAGGAATAATTCTCTTGATCCACTGGATTCCACATTTAAAAAAAAAAAAAAAAGGGGGGGGGGTACCAAATGTGTCAGAGGGAATGCGAGGCACAATTCTTGAGTTACAATATCCTTTAAAAGTTATTAAACTTAAAAATTCCTTCATTATTACACTGTTGGATCATGTGGCTACAAAACACCAAGAGAAATCAATATTGAAGTTAAATTTGACAACTGAATTTTAATCCTAAACCCATTCAACAATTTTAAATCTTCCGCCCCAGACCTGGAAGCAAAAAAAAAAAAAAGCAAAAAAAAAAAAAAAAAAGTACTGAAAACGGTTTTTATTTGTCAAAAAAAGCTCCTTTACAGTGCCAAGATTTTCAACCTGTAAAGCCAGCAAACATGTAAAATACAACCCTTACAATACATTAGAATCAAAACAGGTACCAAAAAGTACAGTAAAAATTACACTTCCGTCGATGGAAATGTGGAGGGGAAGAAAAAAAAAAATAACACCAAAGGGAAAAGTAAAACCTTAAAATGATAGGATAAAAAAAAAAAAAAGAAAAAAAAACAGGAAAAAAAAGAAAAGAAAAGTTACATTTCGGATGTTTTCTGTACAAATGGTCTTCTGTCATAAAAGGTCGAGTTCGGCCCAGTGTGTCCGTCCAGCTGTCGGTCTCACTGGAGTCCTAAGGGACATTCAAAGTGCAGCTTTGTAATGTTTTTAAGAGAAAATTATGTTTTCAACAGAAAAGTTTCCTTCAAGACGGCAACCTTTTACAGTTTATTTTAACTTACAAGCCCTACCTTTCAGTTAAAATGTGATATACCTGCTTTACTAAACGAGACCCAACAAATCTGGCCTGGGATCCTGGTTCTATCTACTGTCTATTACTAAAGGCTTAAAATGCCCCAAAAAACACAATATAAAAAAACGTACATAAAATCTTTTCAAAAAGGTACTGTATATTACAAGATAGTACAGGTCAGAGCCAGGGCTGGACCTAAACAACTCTGACTGGACGTGCAATGCAGGAAAAGGTACAGAAAAACCATGAATGCAAACAAGCCAAGAGAAGCCTGCGAAACTGAAGGGGTTAGTGGACGAATACAGTGAGGAAGAAAGCAAGACAAGCTGGGGTTAGTTGTGTGTGCTTATGGGCAGCGTGACAGTATGTAAAGGAGGACAGTTATAGCCATGGCATACCTTGCACCACCATGTGATCATCAGTATGGCTTGTAGCTGGTCTGGTGTGCCCCCCCTCGCCTTGGGGTTTTCCCATAGCTCGCGTTGCCCTGGTCTGTGGGGCAGAGAGGGGACAGATGGGTCAGACACAGACAGCTTTCCCATTCAGACAGATTAAGTCCCTCAGCATGCAGCAAAGACTAACATCTGCTCACTGTTAGTTTGAGATCAATCTCATGTCTTTGTGTCAAGTACAGAGTTAGAGCTGTTAGCTTAGCATAAAGACTGGAAACAGAGGGGAAAAATGCTAGCCTGGCTCAGTCCACTTTAGAGGTGTTCATAATAGGGCTGGGCGAAATGGCCAAAAATGTTATCATGAAAAAAATATTCATATCAGTTGATATCGATAATTATCATGATAAATGTCAAGTCATTATTTCTTTCAAGTTTAAAGGCTGATTTTGCTCCTGGGTGAAAGTTTAAGAAACCAGATGGTTTATTGTGGTTTTAAACTTTGTCAGAAGCCTTTGTACAGACGGTTTTAAACAGTGTAAATGTTTGTGTGTTTTGTTTTTGTCATAAGGCACGGTGCTGGAGAATGCTGATACGATAGTTTGCTGCTGCTTGTCGAGGGTCCACTAACAACGCTCGTCTGAGACTGACATTTCTTACTTTTGGCGGTTTCACATGACGAAACAGGTTTGTGGTTTTTCTCGTGCTGCAAACAGCCAAAATACCTCTAAACAGCTGAAGTTGAGTGGCCTTTCCTGTTAACGATGGCTTCGTCCATCTACAAGCCTGCAGCCGCTGTGTTTGGCTGTTCATCTTCTTCTATTTAATGGCAGGTGGCAACTAGCGTTTAAGGTGCATTAGCGCCCCCCTTTTCTGGTGTATGGGTGATGTAATTATATAGAACATTTGTTATATTTCTATCGAGGAAAGTTCTATCAAGATAATAATCATTATCGTTTCATCGCCCAGCCCTAGTTGATAGTTGTATTTTTTCACGTTGGACAAACATGTCCCCCCCCCACTTTTAAGAAAGCCACTATAGTCAATTACACCTGCTTCAAGTCTTTACACTACGTTAGGTTTAGTACATCCTGACATCCAGCTCTGCACCCAACACACACTGACTCATGTGAGACTGGTATTCATCTTATTCTAAAAGGAATGGTTCAACATTTTTGGAAGTAAACTCATTTGCTTTCTGACTGTCGGGATGTCAGCTACATGCTATCTGTACTCCTGTTCACACACTACAGTGAGCAGGGAGAACATCTGACGACACTACGAAGAAATGAAGAACTTAATTTGGCAACGTTAACTCTGATTATAGCATGCAACATAATCAGAGCATTTTAACCAAATAAGTGATGCGGCGACACAATATACTGTTACTATATAATATTTAACCCAATAACGGACTGCGTATTGGCCAGATGTGATTTATTCCCCACAATTAGTCGTAAGGACTTTAAAAAGGATCAAAAAAGCACAATTGTCCAATCAGTCTTTTGGACCTTAACTTTCTGTATCAGTAGAGAAAACTTCCCAAATCACAATATTGAATATCTCCATGTAACTACGATCTACCCAAAAACTGTACACGACAGTTTGTGTGTGTGTGTGTTTGTGTACTTACTGTAGTCATATCCGGGACCGTATCCATAGTAACCAGAAGAGTAGTCATAGTTGCCATAGCCTCCACCATAGCCGCCGCCATAGCTTTGGTTACCGTAGCCCTGGTTCCAGTAGTTTCCGTAGCCCTGGTTCCAGCCCTGGCTCTGACCTGAGACACAGAGTGCGGAGTTCACATGGATGCTTCGAGGCTCAACGGCCTGAAAACAACTCTTCTGACAATTACAACCACAAAATGCTCAAAGCCATTTTAGATATTCTGAGCGTAGTGTTCAGGTTACTGCAGCTTCTGTCAAACAATACTTCCAACAGTATTATTCCAACAGGTGAAAACAAACTTTTAAAAGAGGTTTTCCAATCATTGATAGGGAATGTATGCATTTTAAACATTTTCAGAGAAGCATTTAAAATAACTGACATCTTTTTACAGATCCATGAAATGAGAACCAATTTAGTGGTGATAGAGGCATTTTGTGCATGTTTTTATATTAAATTTTGACACCACTTTCTGCTCTCTAGACAGTCAAGTGTGATAACAGAATCTGAGGCAACCATCCACTCATCCTTTACTACACAAGAGCCAGAAAGTCCAGCAAAAAATAAAATAAACATCAGTAGACGAGGTGAAGATTCCTCTTCCTTACCGCCGCGGCCCCTGCCTCCCCGGCCTCCATAACCCCCGCCGCCGCCGCCACGTCCCGCTCCGTACTGCTGCTGCTGGTAAACCTCCTTCGGCTGGGCGATCTTCAGCTCACACTGTGGAAGAGATGCAAACACTTAAAATCCTGAAACATTTACTCCCAAAAGTGAAATGTACACTGACAAAGTTTGTTTTCAGAATGAAACAGCTCACTAAATTCTCTCAACTAAAAATTTAATGCATTCACCCACAATGTTGAATTGTTTACAGATGGTCATCTATTTATTTTTTTTTTTTTTAACACTACAGAGAAGCGTCGTCATGATTTTATCAAATTTTTGCATGCAGTGTTCATCTGCAAAGTAACTATAGGCACCAGATACATGTAGTGAAAGTCAAGGCCCTTTAAAAACAAATGCTTAAGATGCCACACTTTAATTTAAAGCATGCCACGTTGATAAATATAATTATGCGCCCCCCCCGCTGTTTGGATGTTAAGGTTGTTTCTTTACGCATGTTTTTTCCAGCATCTCAAACTTTCTGTCACAGGTGTGTGTGTGTGTGTGTGTGTGTGTGTGTGTGTGTGTGTGTGTGTGTGTGTTTGTTTAGGTACCCTGCCACCCTGGATGTTGTGGTATTTCTTCTCCAGACACTTCTTGACGCTGGCTTCGTCTTTGTATGTGATGAAGATGAAACCCCTCCTTTTCTTTGATTTGGGGTCGATGGGAAGCTCAATGGTTTCAATCTAGAAGGAGAAGAGGGTGAAGAAGTGTTTAATCAAAACGGTACATATTTGTGCTTTTCTTCCTGGTTGTCTCACTGTCACCTGTAGCCTCCTCCAATGACTAAATCACACGGCCAACATTTAGGTTCAACTTTTCTAAATTCTGGCTTGCATTACTACAACAAAACAACATTTTCAAAATGATTGCTTCACGTGCCACTGTCATTTTTAAATGACAAATAAATTAGACAAAATCGCCTGAAACAAATAAACCTCATCAGTATTGAACGGGGAAACTATTTATTATTCTACAAGTTGGTGTGCAGGACAGAATTTCTGACAAAGGAGTAATTTCCATAGGAAGCCTGTCCTCACTTTAACCTTCAACTTTGTTTTCAATCAGCCACTAGTTCATTTGCCAGTAGCTCAATTAGGCTCAATGATTCTTAAGATTAAAATTGAATTTAGCATCCTACATTCAGAATTTTGCAGCAGAGCATGTGCCTAAATGAGTGTACTTCTGCCAGTAGTTCTCAAACTAACCTCCAGTTCCTTTAGCCTGCGAATTAATTCTGTAGATGATCAGGGCCATTCCCCACCAACTAACTCTACACATGGCTGAGAATAAAGGACTACACACCGAGAAGTGGGGGTCTACTGTGTGCTATTCTAGTGCGCTTTTCGTGGCTCCATCTAGTAAAACTGACCTCTCCAAAGGCCCCGAAATATTCCCTGATGGTGTCCTCTGTCGCCTCAGGGTTCAAACCGCCGACAAAGATCTTCTTGACAGGCTCCTTCTTCATGGCCATCGCCTTCTTGGGGTCGATCGGACGTCCGTCCAGTCTGTGTTCCTTCTGCTCCAGCACCTGCAGACGGACACGTGTTATATTTGGCACGTAATGTAATCGTAATGTAATGTACGTCATGTAATCGTCCACAGAAGTGACTGTTTAGATGGCGTGACAATATTTTTGAACAATTATTTTGAGAAACAAAAGATCAACATTACTGTCTGTGGTGCACATTAAAATTGAATCAGATGTCACAACATGCTAATCAGATGCATCTGCTAGCAACAGGTATGGTTGATGTGAAAGCCTGTGTATAAAAATAATGCTCTGCACCCATTTCAAACCACATCCTTTCAGGTACATTAACCAAATAAATCAAATAACTGCAACAAATATCCAGGTGTTAATCATATTATGCCTCCACTCTGGCAGCATCATGTCAGGATTGCCCTAATCCCATCATAACAGAACTAATAATGCACTTGAGTGATGATGATTCATGTGAAACAGCTGTCAGGTAATCAGAGCGACAGACCTTGTCCACGCTGGAGGACTCTTTGAAGAGAACGAAGCCAAAACCTCGAGACCGGCCAGTGTTGGAGTCCATCTTGATGGTGCAATCCGACACCTCGCCAAACTTACTGAAGTAGTCCTTCAGGTCCTTTTTACTCGTGTCCCAGCTGAGGCCGCCCACGAACATTTTACTGCAAACACAGTGGGACACCTTGCTCTTTATTTCTTACTCTTACTATTTTTTGTTACGTGACATTATATATTTACCGAATACCAAAAAGCATGTTCATACATACGGAGTGCGACGGGTCTCAAGGAAACTTAACACTCACCCAGCGTCCTCCTCTCCTTTGCTGGCATCAATCTTTCCTCCATCTGTGCCGTTGTCCTGGCCGTCCTGGCCATCCTGGCCATCCTGGCTGTCCTGGCAGTCCTGGCTGTCCTGGCAGTCCTGGCTGTCCTCTCCACCCATCAGTTCCTGCTCAGCTCCGTTCTGGTCCTCCTCTCCCTCGTTGCCGTTCTGGTCCGATGTCTCCATGAGGAGAGTCTCAGCGTCTGCCATTCTGACAGTGGGATCTTGAAGAGACTGAAATAGGACAAGACAAACTTTGGATTATTCTGGGGATGAATGAAAATGAGCCAATGCAGCAGCAAAAGTTTCACATCTTATAAGCGCAGAGTACAAACAGCCATAAACACAAACTATTTCATCATGGGCAGGACAGTGTAAGGTCAGTTTGACAATTGCCTTGTGAGAAATGGCTGGCAACAAATAAAATTAATACAAGAGGGTTTTTCTTTATTATATCTTTAATACTACTTTCCCCTAAACAATTTTATTAGTTTAAGTATTATTGCCAAAAATAACCAAAAAGCAACAGACACAGTGAACACAGGGCTTTTGGGGGAACAGAGCAGTTCCCCTGTTGTTAATTATCCAACATTGCATAACACAATTTGGTAAATGCAAGAGGAGCAAATACATTTAAATGGCCTTATGTATCATTACTTTACTTACTTGCCTATTTTAAATGACAACATTCAGTGGATCACCGCGAAGGATAATAGAAAGCTACAATAGCTGAGGCTCTTTCAATGCTAAACATATTGTTCCCCTGTTAGGAAAGGTTACTTTAGCTAATTATGTAAAAATGTGCTATATCCCTCATATTTTTGTAGTCATAAATCTTAACGTTGGTATTGTAACAGTAATGGGAAATATGCACTTTTGCATGTTTGCGTCTACATTAAGAGTTTGTTAGCCAACAAAAAGAAACAATAATCCGGCGTGAACCTCTGTGTTCAAGCGGACCGCGCTTTGCTTCGTTGCCGCTCCGGACAGAGTGCAGGCCCGGCTAGCAGCTAGCCAGCTGAACCTGAATCAAATAATCAGTAAAATCCCATCAGGCGCAGCACATACAATCACAATAAACGCCCCAAAGCACAATGGCTTAATTTCTACTACAATCGATGAAAGGATCATTCACTCAGCGCAATAACAGCGTTAACGTATTTAGCACCACTGCGGCTAACAGACAACTAGCTAGCTAGATTTACTGCTAACAATTAAGACAAATTATAGATAAAAGCAGGGCGATAGCAAAGACCACAGTGAAATCAACCGCGATAAAAACCGAACTTCCTCCCCGATAATTAAAATCAGACATAAAAATAAGACAGTGTGCTTACTTTAAGGGGAAAAAATAACAGAGACGCCGACTCGCTGCTCAAAATGGACACTCTCCAAATTCGCCGCTAACTCGTGGCAACATATATACGACCGGATGTGACCGAGCGCTAGGGCACGTCGTAATGAGAACGCCTGTGATTGGACACGTAAGTCACTTGCGAGAATGAAGACACTACGTTATTGGCTGATTGGCTGACGCACTGATGACAAATGTCCTGCCTGCTTCCTGTCCTCTTACCGTTCCTCGAGCTGCTGTTTGATATTTAATTTCGTTTAAATCGATGCGCGAATGTGCGAGGTGTTTTAATGCCATGACAACGGCTAATCTAAATGTTTATGCCGTTATTTCTCTCGGCGAATAAGAATAAATCTCCCAAGTGAAACAGTTGTTCTCTGCGGGGTTTTATCTGTCTGCGCAGTTTCTATTTCAGTAACGATAATAGCCAACTGACCGAACCGCGTCAGACTCAGTAGCACTGTTTGATGATAATGTCAAATTGTAGTTCAAGATGTTTTTATTGTTTGCAGTTGTAATATAGTAATCAAGTATAATGGTTACATACAAATGAATTACTTTTAACTGATGAAAATGGTTAGGCTGTATTACAGGTTTGCTCAATCTATTTGATGCACTTCTACCCGTGTTGTTCTAACGCTGCAAATGCTGGGATGCCAGTATCACAACTTTAAATGCATTCATTTAACTTTTCTTTCAACTATCACATGGAAAGCAAGGTGTGCAGAACGTCTAACACAAACGCAGAGTCTTGACTGCAGATTTCACCTGAGAGTCTTGTTCCTAATGAAGAGAAATGTGTTCCTGTTGTGTCGGCTCATTCACTCTGTGTGAGATTGTGCAGGGGTACAAAACCTTTGACAGTACACATGTAAACAGACACAGCAGCTTGTTTACATGGTAATTGCTAAAAATAGTTGCAAAGAGGGCAGGAAAAATAGCAGCGGTGTATGGTGTGCAAATGTGAGACGGAAAAATCCACAGAGGGACAACAGTTGCCCAACTTTGTTACAGTGTCATGTTGGACAATATGTACCATCGACAGTGCAGAGTGTTTCCAAAACCATCCAAGAGTATCAAAGGTGTTTTGTGTGCAGTGAAAAATTTTACAAACTCAAATGTCAAGTTACACTCAGGGGTCATGACCTTGGCCTGTGATTACATCACTGCAGTCATGCCAAGGCTGGATTCCTCACATAAACTGCTTTGTAGTGATGGGATAACCGGTTCATTTTAGTGACTTAGTTCCTTAAATCTCACTCAGTAAAATGAACTACACTCGGGGGGGGGGGGCAACTCATTTCTGTCCAATACTGAGCCTGTGTAGCTGTCACGTCTGATCTCGTCCACTTTCCAAGCGAGGCGCACTTCATCTCATCACAGTGGGTGTGATGTGGATGCAGGTTTGAACTCTGACTTGAAGCACTAAGTTAATAAAAGAAGGTTGTTTGTCATTTCTCTCTCTTGAATGAGGATTTTTTTGTTGCTGTTGTTGTTGCAGTATTTTCTTAATAGGTGCTGGTTTGTGATTTTGATGACTCTAAGAAGAGTTTTTTAAAAATAAATCAAACCTGAATGTGTCCAGCTTATCTACATACATTATAACCGGGAACAGGAAACGGGGGGGGGTTCTTACGGTTTCTTTCAACCGTAAGAAATACAGCTTTATTAAATATAATTTCTCTCAGGACCAGGGTATAGAAAGAGAGAAAACACCAAATCAGTCTGTAAAAACAGTACGGATGTTGTTGTAGGGATCTTTCTAAGGTTTGAGAAGATAATATCGGGGTAAACTTTCTAAAAGTCAGACTATCTTGGCCTCTGCAATCAATTTTTAACTTTACTTTTTAAAGTGTCACTTGCAAGTCGTCCAACTTCTTGGAAGTGCAATACTAAATCACTGCAGTACCTCTTTAACCCTTCATGCCATAAAAGATCTGGGTTCTGCAAAGCCTCCATAGTCTGAAACAACGACGAGGCTGCACCAAATGATGTGGGGGTGAAATTAATAAATGTAGTAAAAACGTGTGAGTGTGTTGTGGTCACATAAAACTGGCCATTCCTGGAGCTCAGGGCAAGTGTTTACTGCTGCCACTGGCTGCTTCACCCTGGCAACATCAGCTATACCTGCCAGCCCGGGGCAAGTCGAGGCATGACCTGAGACATGGGCGCACGCACACACACACACACACACACACACACGCACAGTAAAGTGTAGCTGTGGAGACGGTTGTGTTTCTTCAGCAGTGGTCACTTGTAAACTGAGCGGTGAGAACTGCAGCGACTGCAGGTAGGATCACAGCACTCACCCATCCACATATACACACATTTTGTACAGGACAGCACCAGTAGCTCACTTTAGACACTGCTGCTGTTATTTACATGAGTACAAACAGTTTTGTTAATCCAGTCATGCAGCCGTGGTTGGACAGAGCTTTCAGCCTGTACGTCACGTACTGTAGAGCCCAGCAGCCACAAAACTCACCAGGTGTTTGGTTGTGAGCAGTTCTGCTTCCTTCCAGTGTGATCCAGCTTCATGAAGATCTTGAAATGGAGTTCAAAACAGGAATAAACATCTGAAAATCATTGACTGGAGCATGGCTGCCTCAATCTTTGGTAAACTCTGGAACCATTTTATTGTTTCCTATTACATGTGACTGACATTATCTAATTAATATTTTCTAATCTAGTTTTTACTGGCCATGTTAACTTGTTAAAATGCCAGTGCCATATAGAATAAAGACTAACCTTGGCCTATTCCCAGTGTGACAGAGTGCGAAAGTGAAGGCAGGGCTTTAAAAAACAAAGAATTTGAACTCTGTATACCTTCATCTGAGAAATACATTTTTTTCCTCACTCAACATATTCTTTTGTAATAAATTAAAACTGACTTTAATAGTTAAACTTGGAGGAAAATGATCCTGCTGACGTCAGACTCCCAGTCTGGTAAGTTATTTAAATGTGATGTTTTATTTATTCATCCTTTTTGTTTTTAATTCATATTTCCATTTTTATAAGTTGCTTTCTATTGAACATTTGTGTTTGTCCTTATAGCAAAAAAATAAACAATATAAAACATAAAAATGGTATTGCAATGAGGTGACTGGACACTTTAACAAAACTGTAACAAAGTCTTAAAGGAATAGTTTGCTGGACTATTTCTTAGCTGGGACCAGTAACTTCCTGGATGGAGTCGCCACTGGTTGCCTGGCAACTGCTCAGAGCCAGGAAATAGTTTGGCACATAACCCCCGTGGAAAACAGCAAACTGTTTTTTGCACTTTGTTTTTTTTTTTACAGATTAATCAAAAATATAACGTGTTATTTAATAAGCTTTAGAGGGTCTGGTAGGTGAATTTTGTTTCTTTTGAACAGAGCCAGGCTAGCTGTTTCCCCGTTTCCAGTCTTTATGCTAAGCTAACTGGTAGTTGGCTGTAGCCTTATATTTACCATAGAAACATGAGTGGCACCAATCTTCTCATCCAAGTCTTCCCAGAAAGCAAATAAGCTTATTTCCCAAAATGTTGAGACATTCCTTTAAGGGTTTACCAATGTATTGTGATTGTATCACTTACTGTCAGACTCCTGTGAAGACCCGACTTCATCCTTTAACAAACACTGAGATGTGATCCTCTTATCTGCCAGTTACAGTATTTTACTTAAAGCTTCTCTTCAGCATAAATTACTGATTCCTGATGGTGAATGGGGTTGCTGTGTAGGCAGTGTTGTTAGCTGATTGTTCTTACACACCAATCACTAACAACACTACCAGTACAACCACCACCACACACATACACACCTCTCAGCCATATTAGCTTCCAGACTAAGCTGTATTTAGGAGTACATTCAGATGCATGTCTGAAGTAGATTACGCTTAACAAAACAGAGCCGTCGTCCCACAGACTTCACGTTGTTACACAAAAAAATGACTTTTCGCAATTGTGAAATTGAATGATTTAAAAAATTACAATGCAACTATTGTAAATGAGACAAGTTTTTTCTACACAAGCGTCCTGGCTAAGACAGCAGCAGAACATAGAAGCTACAAAATATATAATACAGACTTTTCAACAGTTTCACTGGTTTCTCTTTTGGTCAGTTCTTTTAGGAAAAGGCTTTTATGGCGCAGTACCACGGTTGTTATCCAGCTTGTATAATACAACTATGGGTTTACCACAGTCAAGTTTGTGGAGCCTAAACAAGGCTGTGCTACCATTGTTTCTGTTAGTGCTCCAGCTGTTTTGTTTTTGGGGTGAGGAAACTTATGATTAGCCACCTGAGTACTGAAGTGTTAAAAAGATGAACCAAAACATGAACACTTTTAGAACAACCAGTAGTAGCTGACACGGACGCATTTATTTCTTTTCAATGACAGTTCAATGTTACTTTATTCACACTTACTTTAATTTTAGTTTAAAAACACATTTAGAAGAGAATTATTTAAAATACTTGAATATTTCAAAGATTAAAAACACTTAAACAGCATTACTTTAAACACTTTAAACCATGTACGAATAATAAACTCTTATCCTTTAAAGATAAATAAACTGTCCTGAAACTCCCCCCCACCCCCCGCAAACAAGGTCTATGGTTCTTTGCTCCGGCATCATGGCTCCCGTCTCTGCTCCCGTCCCGAGCAGTAACCCGATTGTGGTTCCATGTTGAAGGCTCGCTCTAGGATCGGGATTTGCTGACCCAGTGGTACTTGTCCACACGAGGCCCAGCGAAGGTGAACGTGGCTCGATAGGACTTGAAGCCTTTCTGGCTGGAGAACTGGGAGGTCGGACCTGCAACTGGAGGAGCATGAGGTGGGAATGCATCCCCAGCAAAGGCCTTCCGCTTCTCCCTCAGCCAGGTCTGAGGGGCGCCTGGAGAAAACTCACTGAACTGAGGACGAGATGAGCAAAAGGGTTAGACGACAGTGACAAAACAGCCAAGTCAAAAATTAAGATTCTTCAACAACAAAAAGGTTCATTCAATGTTGATTTGACTGTGTCCTCTTCTTCAGAATGCATTAGAGGCCTGAAGATAAAGCAATTGCTTTACAGGTAATCTGTGTTCCAATTCTCACTAATGTTAATGAGCTTAAACAAAGTCTCAGATACACAACCCTATCGCCAGACAAGAATGTCAAATGCCAACATTTAAACAATTCCTTCTACAATATCTGTGCATGGTAACTATGGTATGGTCAAGATAAGAAAAAAAGATGATGGTTACAGTTAATAAAAACTCCTTTATGTATTCATCCTACCCGGTAGACACTGTTGGGGTTGCTGACAGTTGGGATGGTTTTGGGCTCAGGGTTGGTGGGCGGGACTGAAGCACAACAGAGAGAGGATATGCTGCTGCTGCTCATGCTGGTGTCTCCGCCCCCCTCCTCCTCGTCTGAAGAGCTCCCCGATTGGACGTCGAGGCTCGCCCGCTCCACGGCGTCGTGGATGCGGCGGGAAAATTCGCCATCTCCACGCCGACAGCTGTCCACCACCGAGACACAGAATGGAGTGCTGTGTTCACCGTACCTGCGAGGGAGGACAGAACAAACAAATCAGATACAGAAAACAACCAAAACTATATTTTATACCAGTAATAAAAAGCAAGTTATGCATTTCATATCTGAAAAACAGTCAGCCTGTCACAATACATTTCCTCCCTTGGCAGCAGCCATGAGTTGGTACACTACTCCTCATTTTCAATGAATATATTAGAATATAACTAAAACCAAATGTCATTTGTTTTAATGATTCAACATTAGTTCTACAGTCCATTTTAAGAAACAGTTCTTATTCGCTTTCTTGCCAAGAATTAGATGTCTGTACCCTCAACATGAAGCTGGAGTTAGCAGGTGATTAGCTTAGCATAAAGACAGGAAGCAAGGGGAAACAGCTAGCCTGCCTTTCGCCAAAGTTTTAATAAATCCACTTACCAACACCTCCAAAGCTCACTAATTTACCATGTAGCATCTCATTTGTTTAATCTACACACACACACACACACACACACACACACACACACACACACACACACACACACACACACACACAGAAATGTAAAAACACCAAGATGTGCTGTTATTATATGCGGAAACAACAGTCAGTGAGGTTGCTAGGCAACTAGTGGAGACTGCAAGAAATCACTGCTAAGCTAATCGTCTGCTGCTCTGGCTTCATATTTAGCATACCAACATGAGTCATATCAGTCTTCTCATATAACTCATGGCAAGAAAGCGAATAGCGCATTTCCCAAACTGTTGAACTATCCCTTTGAATTCCCATCGATTTAAATTAGCTTTTAATCCAAATTAAAAGTTGTGCACGAACTGAAATTTAAAAACAGCTCTGTCCAGGACAAAGTTTAGTCTCAGTTTGGAGGATATTAACTGAATTTTTGAGCTGCAGTTTTCCAGAGCACACAAATCATTACAGAGGGGCTCTGTCAAGCCTGGTTCTACCAAGTTAATCAGCCTGACCTGCAGGACACCTCTCCGGGGTCGACCCACACCGTCAGCTCCTGGGGAAGGCGCAGATCCTCGTACCGCACCGCGCTCTGCTCGCAGGCCTGCTGCAGCACCGGGTCCTGCAGCCGCACACGGTTCATACGCAGACACCTGAAACACACAGCAGCTCAAAACACACAACTCTGCTTCGGCAATATTAGATTAGACGACCTCTTTCACCTTCTCAAGTCTTCGTTGAAAAGGTGGAAAGTTTTATTTCATTAGGTTGGTTCAACCAGATTACAAAAAAAAAAAAAAAAACGCTCTAGTATTATCTGTAGATGGTTTTGGTTTGTTTATCCAGATTTTAGATCTGTTTGAGGTTTCCCTAATATAATAAATTGAATGTATTTATGTTCATAACAAAAGTCATCAGCAACATGTATTTCCAGACACAACATCCCTGTTAATCTCAGTTTTCATTGGAACTACTATGAATAATCCACAGAACAGTTTTCTGCATTACAGAATGACTGATACCATTGAGAAACTACAATTAAAAAAAAAAAAAAAGTATCAATTTTTTATACAAAGTAGTTTCAATGACAGTGTTCACAGTGAGGTCTGGATTATTCAAGTGTAACTGGACACTCATTTTTGAAGTGTCTCTTGCTGCTGAAATTTGAATTTGAAAGTGAGACTAACTTCTGCCAATGGTGACAACTATGAAATAATGTAAGTGCAGAGTCAGAAAGTCAGTTCACTGACTGGGTGTTGTCTGTTATACAGCTAAGTTTACTTAAACTTTGATCATGTTAGCTACCATAAGCTACTGATCATTCCAGATAAAGGCTGTTGTGACAAAAAAAAAACCCCACACAAACTGAACAATTAAACTTTGTTGTTTGAAGAAGAATGTCATTTCATCTTTCAAAAGTTACATAGTCTCTTTAAATTCTTATTAGGTCAATGACAAATGGGACAAAAACTGACAATTTCCATTTGTGAATGTATTTATGTGGCATTAGCTACCATATGAGCCCAGGTTGTTTTTGTTTTGTTGCCATTTCTTGTGTCACATTGTTTTTTAATCTATGGGAAGAAAAAAAAAAAAATAAAGGTTTACTGACCTGTAGGCCTGTCCCTTGGTGGGTGCGTTCGGGTGCCAGTGGTTCTTGTAGTTCTCAAACAGAACGGAGGTGAGGGCAGCGGCGAAGCGCTCCCTGCTGTCATTATCCAGACAGCCATATCTCTTCACCAGCCGAGCCATGAAGAACACAGCAGCAGCAATCTCCTCCTTCATGGCTTTCACACACACTCACTCTCTAACCTCTAGCTTAATGAACCTGACCCAACACAGCAAACTCAAACCTGTACTGTTAAAAACCTCTACAGAGAATAAAACACATGTAGGGTGATCCTACTATTATACAAAAACTAAATAACATAAAACAACAAAGCAAACTGGAAGCCAGACAACTTAAGCAAACATATTTGCTGCTGGAGCTCTAGAGAGAACTCAGCTTTGATTTCTAATGCTACTACATCAATTAATAACAAAACACATATCTACACAGACCTAAATCTGTGTATGAGGCAGCAGCTTGTCCAATAGTGGAAACCTCACACACATCAGATACTAAAAGACTCCCTCCCTCCTTCATTTCCCATGTGGTTCAATAAAACCACAGTTCAGGTGTGTGACAAGCTGACACACCTGAAGCCGGTTGACTTAATTACTCTGTGTGTGTGTGTGTGTGTTTGTCTGTATAATCAATTGGCTGCTTACATCAAAGTTAAAAAAAAATGCTAATTTTAGCTTAGCAAATCAAACAATAACTGAGCCTGAACTTTCACACAGTATCTCATTTATGTTGGTACACTAGAAATTTAATTATTATTTTCAGTGATTTACAGACTTCCAGTGAAAAAGGCACAAAAACAAGCTGAGATAAAATCACATGTAAACACTGTTCTATAGTTTATTTTTTTCTTACATTTTCTTCTGTTTGTGACATAAATAGTGAAACTATATTTTTTACAACCTTTAACTGTTCTATAGTAATATTTTGAGTGATTATTACAACAGGTTTGTACATTTTTATAGGTGCTGTGTCATCTTTCTTGTATTTTGGGTTTCTGGCAGCTTTATAGTTTTTTAAATAAAATGATAAATCAGACTCATAGCAGAGTTTGTGCTGAAAAAAAGGAAACCATGCATGTGGGGGACTGATGCTAAACAAAGACAAAAGTAGGCAAAAATGAACCAAAATGAACCAGGACTCCAGAGGGACACTACTGTATCTCACCTATAATTTTGGCTAAACAGGCTTTTTTTCTGCTAGCTTACTGTTTAGAGTCTAATCTACTGCATACATGCAATTCTTTTAATTTCCAGATTTTACTGTCAAGCACAGCTAAAACATTTTTTAAATCTAGATTTGTTTTTTGACAGCACAACTTTGTCAGTATATCTTGAATCAGTTAGCATGAAAGTCTCTCTTAACTCTCTTGGCCATACAGATGTGACAATAGCACGTTTTGGGAAGACGTCACTATGAATGCACTCTTTGTGCACCAAACACACCGTCATCATCCCTTAGAGAAATATCATAGGAATATTATAGGGATACCATCTTGTAAAGACTGCAGACATGTAGACTACAGAAACTCATTTGCATAGAGACAGACATAGATACATATCCATATATATATATATATATACACACATACATACATACATACATACACACACACATATATACACATACACACACTCCAACCACGCCCCGAAGGGGAAAACAATCAGCGCCACAATATGCCGGTACGAAATGCCGGTGGCTAGCTAAAAACATTAGATGCATGTCAAAGGAATATTTTAGCACTCTGTCTTCCAGAGAGGACAAACTGAATATTGTCAGTCCATCTCAGTGTCCCTTCTCAAGCTAAGCTACTGTAGTTAGCTAAGGCACTTAGCGACATAATACTGCATTCTGATTTTGCCACATTTAACTACACAAGTTGCATACTGTCAAAATGCTTTAGCTTAACTTACAGCAATATAGTTAGCCTAAAACTGACATTTGGATATTTGACTTAGGCGACCAGTGACAAAACACTTTCTGCACACGTAGACATACTGAGTGTCAGGATCATCATCCCACAGTGTTCCCATTCTTCCTGCTGATGCCTCACGTCTGGATCCACTTCTGTCTTCTTAAAAGGTTCAGTTTTTGGGTTCGGCAGCTTATAAAAACTTAGTTCTGGGTTCTTTACCCTGTTGGTAGTGCATCCCACCACACAGCAGCTTTAGGGCATGTTTCTGTTGTTTGCTAGCAGACCGAAGTGACGAGGAGGCACCTTCACACAATACAAAGTCAATAGAGAGCAATTCATTGTTTCCCCCTCTGATGCGTGCGGGACTTAAATGCGCTCTGTCTCTATAGAGGCCGTTTAGAAGACCACGCCCCCGATGACGTCACAATAGAATGCCTTTGATTGCGTTCCAGAAGCAAACACAGAATGCTCATCTTTCCTGGGAAAGTGCACCAAAGGAGCACTTATATAATTAGTAATGGTTCAGTAGTGAAGACTGAACAACACAAATTAAGAAGCGTCTTGAAAGAATCTTAGCAGAAAATCAGCCTTCAATCACCATGGATCCATTAGGACTCTTAGTGACTGCTTATGTGAAATTCCCACCAATCAGTCAACATGACATAGGCCCATATGTAAGGCGTTTGGTTAGCGATTTTTGGAGCGAGGTGGTATCTGGCAGGTATGGCAAGTCTGCTATGACTTTGCTGGTTGACTTATGTCAGCACATTGTTAATTTGTGTTCCCAGAGTATCCTGGAAGCCATTAGGCCTATCACTTCAGACTGGCACAGGAAAGCCCCACGGATATACGCTCATGTAAACTCTGGCCAGTGTTTTTTCGGTATAGATGACAATGATGTCCTGGCTAACCTGAAAAACATCCTTCCACTGAGTTTCCTTCATGCTTTTAACAGAACGAAGAAGATTCACTGTGAGAGCTTAGATGAATTCATCCTGCTAGTTGCAAAAGAGGTGACGGGAAAAACCAACTCTCGCATAGCTGTGATAATGGGCACCCACATTTTGCCTACAATACCCATGACCTTTGAGTGTAACTGCATCTTTTTCACAACTCTTCATACCATGATTGGTCTAGTTGCTCAAATACTAAAATGCATGCACGAAAATAACTGCCAGTGCACACCACTGAGCAGAATCTCAGAGAAGGCCAGCACCAGTTCAGCCTTACACCACAGCCAAGCAAAGTGTTTGGTCATAGAGCAGGGGCCCTGTGAAATAACCTATTCTACTTTGAACAAACAGGTCATGGAAATACTGACAGAGATCACCAAATTTTGCCGTCCAAGGTTTGACGATAAGTATGCAGGGGACTGGTGTGGGGACTCGGATGACTGGACATCACCTGAAAGCTTTGGTTTCAGTTACTCACATTGGAATGAAGAATATACTGATACTGAAGTATCTGAAGATGAGAGTGTAGAAACATCTGCTAACGAGTCGCAGAGTTCTGAACCCACAGATACACAGAACAAATCAGAGGACTTGATCAGCCAGGCATCAGTTGAAACTATTGACACTGAACCCTGTTGTCCAAACAAGATAGCTTCTCAGCCAGTCAGTCCTACTTCACCAGGTGAAGCTGTGCCAGCTGATTCTTCTGACACATGTCGTTCTGAGTCAAAGACATTGTCAGATGATGAAACAAACCACAGACTGGTCATCCTGCTGCTTGCAGGGTTTCTATTGCATACCACAAAGAAGGCCCGAACATCAATCCTCCAAGCTGATGTCAGTAGGGTCATCAAGAACCTGAGAGATAAAGCATTGGGAGAGATCAAGTTCGGTGACATCGTTATCAGCTGGAACCATCAAACTGTTAAGAAGATCTACAAGGCTCTGTTCAGAGACCTGTGTCGTCAGTTTGGCTCTGCAAAGGTGCTTCTGAAAGCCATAGCATCACAGGATCCAGCTGTTGACAATCTTGTTATCCAGGCCTTGAAGACTCACCTGATTGTGCCCAGTCCAACTCCAAAGAAGAACGCTGTTGTCAGGTTCTTCTCATCTGTGGGCAAAGCTATTGTGAAGATCGCCAATGCCTGCAGATGACCCCCTCTTCCACCCCCCTTTTTTGAGTCAGGCTGCTCCACACCTGGACAGTCAAATAAGAAAACATCTCATCACGATGAGAACATCTGGAGAGAACAGCTTTGTTCATGTTCTCACCATGATGATATGTACAGGCCGCACGGTAGCTCAGCAGTTTACACTGCAGCGGTTTCACAGCAACAAGGTGTGAGGGTTTGCTGCCTTCACCCCGTCTGTGAGGAGTGTGTGTGTTCTCCCCGTGTTGGTGTGGGTTTTCTCCAGGTGCTCTGGTTTCCTCCCACATTCCCCAAACATATGAATGGATTGGACACTTTAAATTGCCCCCCTAATATGAAATCCTAGACCGTTAAACCACTAAAAGTGTCTCAGTTAAGTAGCTTGTTAATATCACCTTATTCCACACAGTTTCACAGTATCATATACACTGATCAGCCATAACATTATGACCACTGACAGGTGAAGAACATTAATTATCTCATTACAATGGCACCTGTCAGTGGGTGGGATATATTAGGCAGCAAGTGAACATTTTGTCCTCGAAGTTGATGTGTTGGAAGCAAGAAAAATGGGCAAGCGTAAGGATGTGAGCAACTTTGACGAAGGCCAAATTGTGATGGCTAGATGACAGAGCATCTCCAAAACCGCAGCTCTTGTGGGGTGTTCCCGGTCTGCAGTGGTCCCATCTGTGGGATGTGCTGGACAAACAAGTCCGATCCATGGAGGCCCCACCTCACAACTTACAGGACTTAAAGGATCTGCTGCTAACGTCTTGGTGCCAGATACCACAGCACACCTTCAGAGGTCTAGTGGAGTCCAGGCCTCGACGGGTCAGGGATGTTTAGGCGTCAAAAGGGGGACCTACACAATATTAGGCAGGTGGTCATAATGTTATGGCTGATCAGTGTATATTCTGTATCATCTTGTTCCAGCTCTTCATTTAAACTATATGTATGATTCTATATGAGGTTTACATTGAGTATGTTTACACAGTGAATATTCACTGTGTAAACATATTTTTTATGGCTGCACCATGGAACATTCTAGATACTTTGAGCATCATTTTGATACAGATTTCCCAAAGATTCAGCCTCACCTAACATCTCTGGTATCTTTGGAAATGTTAGGCATTCCATTCAAATTAAAAATCAATAAAAATGTTAAATTTGTCAATAGAAAAGGTTTGCATTGTTTTTAACTGCTGTCGAGGGTGGATAGAAATGAGAATTCTTCAAAAAGCTGAATCTGAGTCAGCCACTAGGTGGTGACAAACAGCCACTAATGATAGATATCAGTTAAGTGTTGCTAATAACTGGGTCCGCAACTATTTTCATTGTCAATACATCTGATGTTATTTTCTCAATTAACTTATTTACTTACTTTACTTATTAATTGTAAAATAATATGTCGATTGACTAATTGATTAATCAACTAATTATGTCAGCTCTACTAATAAGTAATACTATACTACTAAAACTATAAAATATGTTGAAGCCATTTTGTCAAACACTGTTGCAGTTTCCAAAACGGTGCACAGTGAAATCCATTTTTAATCACCAAGACTAAATCAGTGCATCACTGGGCCGACTGAAGATGTTTGCACTAATCAGTTGTCTATTCCTGGCCTTTGCAAAGTAATCCACAATATCATCAAGTCCTTGGTCACTTTGCCTTCCATGAGAAAAGGTTCCTTGGAAGTGCTGAATTTTGCATATAAATGCGTTGTCGAGATCACCAACACAACACACAGGCAACACAAATCTTCTTAACCATGACCCTCTTCTGTTCTACTTATGATTCACCCTAGGATATCTTTGTATTTGAAACTCTGCTATTTAATGTATCAGATATACAGTATTTCGACCAGTCTCACCTCACATTACAAAAATGGAAATTAGGCCACAAAAGCATATGTTTTACAGAAAAAGACACGCTGACAGGTTGTCCAACCATTTGAAAATTAATTGTGATCTTCCAAACTGCCATATTTGTTATGCACATCAAATATTAAAATCCAGGAAAATTATTTTACCAGCCCAACTGAACGAGCAAGAAGAAATGAACTTATACAGAAACAATCACAGCATATATTTTATTTGAGTGAACAGTGAATTTATATAAAGCCAAACCCATTCTGTCAAAAAAAAAAAAAAAAAAATTCTTAAAACTTCCACCATAGAAATTCATCAAGTGATCAAGCGTAAAGGTTATAGACAGCAACGATACAGCAAAGTGCAAACGATAAGTGGAAGTGAAGAGAAAACGTACAAAAATATTTATAGATTTTCTTCTCCTGACAGACAGCCACACAGGTGCAGATATGTCAGTTTCCACACTCAAAAATAAAATCTGAATGATGCAACATTTTGACTGATGCCTCTGAACTGAAGGCTCTGAAGCGTCTTGATAGAAGTGGGACACGAACAACTCTCTTCGTTTGTTAGAGGATGCACTACGTTGACCTTTAAATTAAGAATTCATTCATAAAGTATCACTGAACAATCAAACCAATGAACTAAATGTTTAGAGAAAACAGGTTTTCAGGCTGTGCTCAGGAGGAATGATGCTGACCGGCCCAAATCCAATACTAAATTAATGGCCAATATCTTTTTTGATCTTTTATCTAATTTGATCAGTTTAACAGTTTGTTTTAGACTGCAAGGAAAGAAATCAAATGTCTGAAGGGAAAGTGGGTGTTTCAATTGTGGAAGATCTGACATTTTATACTAATTTTGAGGTAAAACAATAGAAAATCGCAAGAAGATCAAAAGAAACCACAAGATGCTGAGAAGTCTACTGAATTCAGATGTTTAAAGATGAAACGTTTAAAACAAATCTGATCACATGGTGCACACACCGGAAAAAAAGTTTGCAGAGGATTTCTTGTGGAGGGAATTATTTTCTGACGTCTTTCTTTCATGAAGACAAAGCGCTACACATAAGCAAAACAAGAACAAAAAAAATTCCACGTGCTCCTCTTTTAACACAAAAACATGCATGTTTTTATTAAAACAAGCTTTCATATCAAGTGTGAGGATAACACAAGGCTTGTCAAGAATCACTGTGACACTGATTCAAACTGGTGTCAAAGCTACTACATGGACAAAATACTCTTGACTCAAGGTCCACTTTCTAGCTTTTTCTGGAGCTTTATATTGAGCAAACCCCCATCTGCTGATGAAGACTGAGATGGCAGAGTACAGTACAACAAATGGATAATACCGCCCCGACCTAAAACCAGGACGAGACAAGGAAGACTGTGGGACACGTGGCAGGACATCTAGCTGCAGTCCTCAAGTGACACGGAGTGAGCGCTTACACAAACCATCCTCCACCTTGAGATCTCTGCTGGTACGCCCTGAAGACAGGACCCTGGGCAAGAGACCAACACCATCAGCTGTCTGTGAACATCAGACCAAAACCTGTCACAGCATCCACGGGGTCAGCAGTCATGGCCCAGCAGACGGCTAGAGAAAGATCCAGGAGGACTTTTACATCCAAAAGACCATTTTTGAACAGGTACTGTACAACCACCTGTTATCCTGTAACCGAAGTTTCGTATAACTGAGCAAACCCCCTCCCCTCTGATGAAGTCTGTGAGATGCGGTTGCTCTGGAAAAAAGCAAGTAAGTGGACCTTGAGTTAAGATTATATTGACAAACTACTATTCCCAAGGTCAAGAATGAACTAGCTCAAAGCTAGTGTTGTTTATTAGCTGCCGACCCGTTTTACACACAGCTGGTGTGTGACTTAGGAAACTGACAACTTGTTGATAATGGGGGGGGTGGGGGGGGGGGGCTAAATCAGTTAAAAGTTTCTGCTAAAATTATCTCACACAAGAGGTTCCTTCTTAAATGAAATATTATTAGTGAATTATGTTCTTACAAATTGGATGCAGGATCAGAGTGAAGTTCTGGTTAACTAGCATTTAAAGGGAAAATCCGCCGTCTGTCATGTGGATGTCCGCTCAGTCTTGGTGGTATATGTAGCCAACTGAAGCAATAACTCCTCAGTGCATGCTATGTTGCTTACGACGTGCTAACGACTTACCTGCACCTCTAAAGCTCACTAATAAACACATTTTGTCTGTTTAAATCTGCTCAGAAACAAAAATGTATAAACGGCAATTTTTGGTTTTGGAGGGAGTTATGTGCTGTAACTATTTCCTGACAAACAACAGCTCACCCGTCCGCCCAGCACTCCTGAGAAGTCACTGTTCCCGGCTGCTGTTCACCAAGAAATTGGTACAGCACATCATTTTTGGAAGCACATTTCCCTTAAGGTTGCTGCTATGTCAATAAACAGTAGCCACTCTGTAGTTACACACAAGTAAATAAATGAATTTAAAATTAAAAATCTTATCTTTGCGCTGACCTCCAGTGGTTTAACTTCTCACCTTGCTGCGGTGATGTACAGGTGTACTCCAGGACCCTGTGACATCACTGCTGCATCATCACACCCACCCATGACGCTGTGTGGGGTCAGACGTGAAGCAGGCTTGACAAGTTTTAAAGGGAGCGCAAATTGTTCACCATAAACATGCCAGCGTGAGTTTTAAATGCTTTGTAAAGAAAGTCAAGCAGGAATGGGCAGCAGCATGCTCTGAACACAGTCAAATAAATAGATGAATCATTCTAAAGGTCAAATCAGATAAACAGAAAAATCAGAACTCTTTAAAATAATTAGAAAATAGACGAAACTCTGAAAAAAAGCTTAAAACATAAAATTCCCAAATATTGTTCTAAAAATAATTTTGCCAAAAAACGACAACTTTTACAACACAAACAATCACAGAGGTGAACTACAGGACAGGTCGTGTAACACTGAACAGAAAGTGAACACACCCTGCTAAGATGTGACACTGGAGTGAGATCTTTAAAAACAACATGATTTATGAACACAGAGAACAAAAATAAAAAAACTGTCAGCTCATTCTCAACAAGCATACAAACATCCGCTGATGGATGTCAGTTACCACTCCTGGTTTTCCAGCAGATTAAAGGGTCAGTTCACCCAAATGGCTCAAAACACCACTAGAGCTATGACTAGAGGCAAGTAAGAAAAGGTTGCTCTGTAGTTCGGGTGATCCTGGCCCTTAAAATGTGATGCTGCCACTTGCTGTGCTGAGCTTCCATAATACACGATCCAAGTATCACAGTAACATTTACATTCACAACGTGCAAAGGTGCGCACAAAGCCAGTTGTTGGTTACTTTTACACCAGTTTAATCAACGATTTTGAGATTTGTGTGTTCGTTTCTCTGCTGCATCTTCTAAATCCAACTTAATGGGCTGAAAATGACAATGACTTCTCAGTGCATTTCATTAGTATTCCAAAATCACCTTCCAATGTACATTAGAGGGTGGATACCTGACCTGAGCCCAATGGGACCCGTCGGGATGGGACGGATTCAGACAAAAATTTAGAAATGATGTTCAGGTTTGGGTCGGGTTTGGTCACGTCATGTTTGGCATGGTGCCTTCCTGTTCAGTTCTGGGGTTTGTTATTTACGTGACAACGCCTGAACGCAACACACAGGCAGTCAATATTCATGTAGCCTGGCTAAGGATGGAGGACTTCAAACAAAATTTGTCATCGGGGAAGTTTAAAAAAACTACAGAAAACCATGCAGGGCGATCAGCGGTATGGAGGAATGCGGGTTCGGGTTGGGCTCAGTTACTTCTCTCTCAGACTTGGGTCGGGTTTCCCAGAACCAAAGGATGAAATCCTCATTTTGTTTGTTTTGTCTGACAAACA
Organism: Macquaria ambigua; assembly: GCA_008360985.2. NCBI lineage: Eukaryota > Metazoa > Chordata > Actinopteri > Centrarchiformes > Percichthyidae > Macquaria > Macquaria ambigua. The sequence goes on along the minus strand of VMKM01000672.1, from coordinate 108,200 downwards.
GTCATATTCCATTTACTATGATATAAAAACACAGAAAATGTAGCATTTTTGCTAGATAAACTAAATTGTTGGCGGTTAATTTTGGATCGATCAACTAATTGACTAATCATTTCGGAACTAAAAACTTTCAAGTATCTTTTGGTTGTATTATTTCCGTCATCTGGTAAGAAGCCCGACTGTTTCCTCCAGTGTGTCTGAACTGATCCCGGCAGGTTAAAGCACCGGTTTTTCACCTCATTGTGGACGAAACCCAAAACCCAAAAACAGGTTTTCAAATGTATCTGTATTAGTGTGGAAACAGCTTCACTCGATCATCTGACCTCTGACCTGACCCTATTCCTACGATTAACCCCTGTACTCCCATTCGTTTTCACTCACTTCATGGTTACTCGACAAGCTGATTAAACTTCAGATAAACCTGATCAGAATCCCTCTGCACACAGTTTAAAGGAAGTGTTTTATGGATGAATTGTAGGTCGCAGGGCTTGATATTGTGATACTTTCAACAGGCGGTTTAAGCAGCTCAGGAAAACATGACTGCTGAGGTAACACAGAAAGCATCTCCTCTAAAATGCACTGAAATGTATTGGGACTGGTTTTTAAATCATAACTTTAATGTTGAGACCTGTAAGCACAATATGTAGACGGTAACTAAAAGAAAAATGCAAAACCCACACACTCAATATCAGTGTAGGCAGAGGAGCAGCATTATGACAGAGTAACATCATCTACAGGTGATCAACGTAAAGCGTGAGGTTGTAACAGTGCAACTCTCCCACGACTCCTGGACTAAAATCTCTTTACACCAATGCCTTCTCAGGAGTCCAATTATAGACTCCAACACACACTCAAAACCATTTGCACACTCGACTGTCCCACAATGCAGCAAACTGGGGTAGCTGCTTGTGGTCAAAAAACAAAAAAAAACACCTAGTGACTATCGGTCACTTTTTGATTCTGCAGTCAGGATCAATTATTTAAAAAAAAAAAAAAGGCTGTTTGTGAGATTTCTGCAGCTGCGATGACGACTGATGCATTTCAGGGCAAAAGGACAACGTGTGGTTTTAATCAAGAGCACGAGAAGCAGGCTGAAGAAAAACCTGATTCACTAAATCCAACAGTATCCCTACTGTACGTAGATGAAAGCGCCTAAGGGGTAATTCAGCAAGTAGCTTAAGAACTCAACAGAAGTATGGATGAAATATGACCAAGATATAGTCTCAAATATAACAAGCCAACTGCAGAACAGAAACAACTCAACAGCAACGTTGCCTTCAGCAGTTTACATGTAGAAGTGCAGGTGCTGCTGAAGCTATATATTATAAATAAAATATTTTCAGTCTGTGTCAGTTATAGAATCCAGCAGGTTTGTGCCGTTACAAAAGACGACAGATGACTTGTGTCAGTCTCAAGATAATTTCAGGGACACCCATTTGATTGCTGCCAGGATGGGAAACGTCTGACTGACCACCTACAAAAATAAAATAAAGCTGTGATCTGGATGACCAAAAGTTGAGAAAATAAATACCTTCAACTTATGAAACAAATAAAAACTACTATAAGTACTTCGAAACTATACGATTTGACCATAAAAAAAAAAAAAGGTTTGGTGGGAGGTGGATTGAAAGAGTGAGGTCACCTGGCGTGGAAGCTGCAATCCCACACTGTGTAAGTCAAACAAGGGACAATTAAAGAAAAAGCAAACACCATTTGGTCTGTTTTACATTGGTGGAGTCTAGAGAATGTGAGCCACAAAATTCAAATTCCAAACAAACAACACACTACACTGACTCAGAGACTTTCTAGCAAAACATTTCTCGGAATCAAGAGTAGCTGCAAACAAAATCTCTTTCAGAATTATCTGCAAATAGGTTTAACACAGTTTGGTAGGAACTATTTTTGGCACAAAGGCCCTCTTTTCCACTTTCTGTCCACACCAGCTGCCACTTCTCTATTCATACTGTGACTTTACCTCAAACGAGGGACACAACAGTAAAAAATAGTGCAACAAGGCATCATATGCACCCCTGGACATGCATGAGATAAAATACATCCACCTCCACGTGTGACTGAGTCTGTGCAGCCATTTACATTATGTACTGGATCGCTGTCCTGACGGGTTAACAATGACATTATAAAATTATGGCAGCAAGCACAGCCAAAAAAAAAAAAAAAAAAAACACCTTCATTAGGAGTGTTTGATCTGGATTAAAAATTTCCTTAAAAATAAAAAAAATGAAGAAGAGAAAAAATGACTGTTTTGGTTGTGAGTCTCTCCCTTTTTGTCATTAGAGGCTTTGGTTCAGATTTCTGATTGTTTCAAGTAAAACTTCAGTTGCTCTTTAAGAACACAGATGTTCAGAGTTTGGGTTCTAATATGTCTCTGGAAATATAAAATAGCTTTTCCTAATAAACAATAAATAGAAAAAAAAAAAACACAATTTCTCAGCTTTAAATTTAGACAGAAGTTCTTGTGTTGAGTGATTTTCTGGCAACTTGAAGATTAAAACTGCACTGTGAAATTTCAGAGGCTTTGCGACACCTTTTTTTGACACCTTAATGTCACAACATATCGAGTGTGAATTCTGTCTTAACTCTCTTCTCTCTCAGTACAGTAACTACCTGCAACAGTCAAGTTTGTTGTCTTCCATGCAATTCCTCAACAGTTAAATCGGACCTTTCGGACCGAGCACATTTCATGCAGTGCAAATACAGGGTTCCTACACATCATTCATTTTAAAATTTCCTATTCTCTTTTCTCCTATTTCAAAACTCCACAACCTGTGCAGTAGCCATGCATGTCTGAACTGGCATTGTGCAATTCCTAGCTTATTAATAAATTCATTTCCCATGTTTGTGTCATCTCGGTCTGGCTTTTAAGAGAAGCCAAAGTTCACAAGTTTCCACAGCAGTGAACTCCGTGTTTCTCATCAGCTCAAGGAAACAAACCTAGTCTTCCAAACTTTCAGTCTTTTCAGTTAGCTACAACCATACATTTAGCTGCCTGGGGAGTGTCAAAGGTGGCTGTGGGTGAGAGTCAAATCAACAGTCCTTAAAAACAGTACGAAGACAGAACCAGTGACAATAAATAAAACACTTTGCAAAAAAATAAAATAAAAGAGAAATCAACATAAGATTTGGATGAGCAGATGACCGATACCGTTTTGTATCATTGGTATGATTTTGAAGGGAGTGTGAATATACTGGTGCCAAAACTCCAGGTGCTGCCGTGCTCACACCCCTCTTATGCCCGACACAGTCTGACAGACCAGCGAAGTCCCACCTCCTGCTCGTGTTAAAATGGAAGCTTCTTCAGCTGCTCGAAGGTGATGAAGAACTGAGAAGCATGTTAAGGAAGACATCAGGATTCAGATCACTAGCAGAATACAGGCAGAGGCTGCTCAGCCGGCTGACACAAGCTCGGAAATATGAGCAACCTCGCCTGATGCCAGACCTTACCGGGGTCAACTCTGACCTGCAGGACTCAGTTTTGCAATTTAATGGAGAATTAAAAAGGATTTTTCAGAGCATTCACCTTCATTTTCTGTTCAAATAAGTAGTTTATCATATTCTCAAATAAAAGCCGAAACAGTGGCAACGAAAACACTGATGGGGGTAAATTACCTGTACCATAATGGTTCACAGGATAAATTGAGCATAATGTACATTTCCACAACTCCTGCACAACAACAAGGCAAGTTTAATCCACTAACTATTTCCAATCGCCTCCACTCAGCTGCTGTTTTTTCTATTGCCGTTAAGCTACCATCATTTTTTTTCAGTCTTCTCTCTCTTCTGTCTTTTGAGATATTAAAGACATAGCTATTTCGATATAACAATCTTGCAAATACTTTGACAGCTGACAAATGTCTATTGTCTCATGGGATATATCTTCATATCCCCCAACTATATGAAGACACAATAAAAAAAAATCTGTTTCAAAGTATAAACAGTCTGGTGTACAGTATATCTGGACAGATCAAACATTTCAGATCCTATTCCAGGCATTTTATGGAATTCCCCAATTTTTCCAAGAACTAGAAAAGATCAGAACTCTGATTTCCCTGTTTTTTCCCCACCTGTGAAGGAACTCTGTAGGTTTTAAAAAGGATACAATGATGTTCCAAGGTCCCAGTCGCAGCCAGTTAGGCCAGAATCCCTTATAGAGAGCGAAGAAGCCCTCATTCTTCCACGTCTGCATCACTCCGTCCAGTGTTCCTTTGTACATGGGGCTTCCCGACAAAACTCGCTGGTTCATCATGCGGGTCCGGACCACGTCTACAGGGTTGGAGGCCAGCGCTCCCGCCAAGCCACACGTGAAACTTGAGCTGTACACACATTCACACATGGAACAAATGCCCACCCATTCAAAATGAAAGAAAATAAAACCACTGCAGCCAGTTTTCATCACTGCTAAAATACTAAAGACACACTGTATCATCCCAGAAAGAAAGTTTAAGAATTAATAAACTTACATGAAATGCGTCAAAATGGTGTCTCCCATGACGCCGGAGCGAAGCAGGTGCTTCTTCGTTATGTCATAGACAGGAAGTTCCACCCCGACCACAATGGCTGCCCGCTGCGCTGTGGGGATGACGCCCTGAGGAGGACGACGATGAAGAAAATAAGTCTGATTGTAACACTATCACAGCGCAACTCACTGGACAGAGCTGACTCGACATGCAGCAAACTAGCTAACAATATACAACATGTTAATAGGATCATTTTGGAGCTGTTGACAGGTATCATTTTCCTTTTTTTAGTGAGGCTAGCTACCTCCAGGCTTTGTGCTACGCTAGGCTAAACATGTCCTGTACCAATCTCTGTACTACCGTAACTCCTGGAAAGGCAGCAAACAAGCGTTATGTACCTAAGATGTACCCAAAATGCTGGATTATTTCTTTTACTTGAATTTTTTGGGCCACTTGGGGACAGCGGAAACAAGTTGTGACATATCGTCACCTTTTAAGTTGATATGGCAAACTTATTTTTTATTTACATGTCCAGCAGTTACGGAGCAACGTGATCATTCATTTTGGAGTCATGTTCATGTCCATCTGAGTCCAATATTCCCTCTCTTTTAGCTCCGTTTTTGGTCTCCACCAACTCCTGAAGGAAATATCTGGCCCTTTAGCTGCTAAATGCTCCACTGTGATCATCAGCTATTCTCTAACTGTGTCTTTCTGTTTGTGCTGTTTGCTGCTGAGCAGGAAGTGTACAGTGGGTTTTTAGAGCATTGTTTACTGAAAACAGCTGCCCGCTGAAGCTGTAAACAACGCTATGAGAGCGAACCAAAACAGATAAGTTGTTGGCTGAGCTGAAACCCGTTTTAAAGCTCTGTAAAGCAGAGGGGAGCTGCAGATTCAGCTGATAATTCTCTGTAGGTTCATCACTATGAGTGACGCCTTTCACATTGTCATTTGATTTATCATAAAAATATACATTATAACCGCTTTAAAGCGTTGCTTGGTTTGGTTTTACTGAGCTGGCTTTAGTAATCAGCTGTTAAATGAATGAAAAACAAATTAAGTTTTGTATTAGGACAATTTGAGCCATGAGGTCCAGTAAAAATTAAAAACTCAAAACAATGAATGGGGCGCCATCTTGGAACACAGTATCCACTAGTTGGAATACATACATAATGCACATACACATCTGTATACATAGTGACCCAGCACTCACTCTCCACAGCCCTCTGGTGCCTTCTGTCTGGTAGATGTTGATGAAGTTGGACATCATGCTGCCCTGGAGCAGGCTGCCCTGCGCCTGCATTCTGATCTGGAACACAAACAGACAAACAAACAAACAGTCAAACACTTTTAACCCCTAATTTACAACACAGCACTTCCCTCAGTGTCTGAACTTCATTTTTAGGATTCATTTTAAGCAGCTGTAGGAATAAAAGCCACTGACTGGACTATTTCAGAATCTAAATATATTAAAATGTATTGAATTGCCAACAGTCTTCACATTTAAGTAGATGTAATCAGCACGTTCGCGATCTATAACTTAAAACAATTCATCGATTACCAAGATAATCATCGATTGATTTTCTGTTGATTCATTAATCATTTCCGCAGAGCTTTGCTGTAAATTTACAAGCTGAAATTATTATTCCTGGCACAAAAGACGAGACAGGAAACAACATTTAGACCATGAGACACTGAAAAATAACATTTGTTTTGGTTGATTTGCAGCTCTTTCTTTAAAAAGGATCCACACCATTTATTCTGTAACAGGGAAACATTAAGCCTATAAAGTAAGAAATAACTTGAACATAAAAAACTAATTATTAAATCTGAAAACTGAAATCTAAAATTTCAACACGTGGTTAAAACCTTTTTTACGTAACTGTGACGAAATAGGAGGATGGATGACAGGGCTGGTCTTAAAGCCCTGTTTAATAAAGGATCACCTAAGCCTGCTTTAATTGATATACTGGTGAATAGATGTATATTTTAGTCTAAGCCTCCTTAATCTCCAGCATTAAGATTCACCTTGAGGACGTCAGTGGGGTTGGCCAGAGAGGAGGACAGGACTCCTGACACGACACCACAGAAGACGTTGATGACCATGGTCTCGTCTGTCGGGAAAGAGACAGGAAATGACATCAATGAACATACACAGACAAAAGCACACAAACACAATGATTAGCCTATCACTGACTACGTATAGATGTCTAGAGGGACGATATGTTATTTCCAGATCATAAAAGTATCACGCATGCTCTCTACTTTAACAAATTGTGTGTCATTGTCAATACACTAGTTGATCTTGTTTGGGAACATTTGTGTGTGAACACTTGAGACAACAGTCCTGTTAAACTATGTTTTTGGCTGTAAGCTACTTTATTATGTGGTGAAACAAAATATGTCTTCCTATGAATAATGTCTGGAAATATCAGCATAGAAAGTGTTTATTTTGTAACGATGCTCACTGTAAATTACTTTGACATATTATTACAATTAATAGTAAATAAAAGGCACTTGATTTATTCACTATTTTTAAAAACAGCTGCTTTTAAACAATGTATACGGATTAAAGCAGACCCATAGGCAAAGGCTAACTGGAGTCCTGCATGAGTGTGATCAACTAAACAAAGAATAAAAGGAAATGACTTTAGTTGAGATTCTGTCCCTTTTTTTTTTTTTTTAAATAAAATGTACATATGTGGGAGCTGTTTTAGTATCATCATTTCTAGGGTCCCTTTTTAACATCTGGCCAGGGACAACAGCTGGAAATTAGCCTTATAGGCTAACTCCAGCTCATTTACTTTCACAGCTCTTTTTTTTTTCTGTTGATCAATTAGCAACATCTCTGTCAAATAAACAAATATATAGTAATATATAAATAAGTAATGAGAAAATGAGCACCAAAGTACAAGGATGAAACATCAACTCATCCAGCACAGGTAAGAATCAGCCCTTTAAAAACACCTTAATCATCTGATTTTAAACATCTGTCTTTTTGGTTCACTCTATCAAATGTCTTGTCATGGCAGGTATGCACTTTTTGAATCGTATTATTTGGAACAAATATAAAGAACACATTATGCTCTGACCCAAACAAGACACAAACTACAGTGTGTTGAAAATGACACTTACAGAGGTGGAACTTCTACGATTGTGTTTTACATCCGGCTGGATTCTAGCAAAGCTACACATTCAGGATCGCTGTGAACTGAAGTTGCAACAAGAAAGTCAGAAAGGACAAAAACGTATCTGACAGACAAGCAGTAATTTTCAGGGATTACAAGTCTGCAGTATTTAAGTCACAGAGAGTTTTGTGAGACTTTAAGAAATCATTGCGTCTAATTTATGTTAGCTGCATATAAGTGTTCATATTTGCTCTAAGCTACTTGGAACACCACATTGGTGGAGTTGACAGTATATCAACATAAGCTGTTGACCACAATGCTACACTTGACTGTGAGCAGTCAAACTTTCTCACACTGGTCTCTGTCTCATGATGTGTCAAACTCCACCCGCCTGGCACTCCAAGCTGATCAAAACCAACACTGAGACTGCACGTTAACTTTAAATAAACAGTAACCATTGTTAGCAATTAGCCTCGGCAGAGTTTGTCAGTGTTAGCAAGTGGTGGATCTTATTAGTAGTAACCCAGTTATGGTGTCTACATTGGAGCGAGAAGAAGAAGGAGGAGGAGGAGGAGGAGGAGGAGACAAAATAATAATGGATGGAGTTTAGAACAATAGTTACAGTGATCCTTGATCAATCTGACCCAACAGTTAGTGTGGCGGTCCTCGCTCATTTTTTGGACAGGGGAACGGAGCGTTCGATCCCACCACAACCACAGGGCAAACCCAAGCCTGTATCAAAACAAGCATTCAAAACACAGTGGCACCATCGTGGCAGAGGGCATGCAGAGAGGAAAGGAAACAACCAAACAAAAAAAAGAGCTCTCTGTATTTTGGCAAAACACACAAACATTAAAGGGTGAAGCTAAGCTGAAGTGACAAAAACTCTTCATCTTCCTGATTAGTTTCACCCCTTGCTCTCTTCCCTTCAACCCTCCCTCTTCTACTTTTCACATTAGATTCTGATGCATTATTATTCAATAAGTACACTGAATGCACAAGACATTTGCCCTGGTTCATTGGTGCTGACACATTTGCTTAACTCGTAAACAAACGGAAATGTAAAAAATTTCAATTTATGGTTTTAGGGTCAGGTTACGTGCTGGATCTATTTCTTGGTGAATAACAACTTGATACAGTAGTATCGTAGTCGTGTTTCCAAAATTTCATAAAACTTCCTAAATTGCGAAAAAAGGTTTTTACGCTCGCTTGAGGTGGTATTTGCCTTTGTCGAAAAAGAGTTGATGCGCTAAATCGGATCTGGAAACGCCTTTGCCGAATAAGTTCTGACGTAGCGAACATTTAACTCACATGACTGATCAGCTGTTTCCTCTAAACCGTTCTGCATTAATTTGTCTTTGTCTCCAGACAGCATGAAACATGGCCGACATCAGCTGACATGAAAGAACAATTCAAACTTGTCCAACGGAAACAAATTCCTGAGGACCTCTCCTCCGTTTTTCTCCCGTAGATGTGTTAGATGGCCGAGGCGACTTGTTGCTTCTACTTCTTCTACTCTGTTTACAGGTGGATTACAGCCATGCGTAAAGCATAGCCTATAGCGCCAACTTCTGACCAAACTACACTTTGCAACAAGTTTATTCACTCCAAACCAGTTGATGGAAACGCACCCAATTCACATTTCTTTTTTGCGACAGATTAAAATTCGCTAGTGACTATGTGCAGCTTTCCATCGGTGCTATTGTGGCTTTAAAGCAACTAAAACCAGAAACTGCTCTCACTGCTGTATCTGGCAACTAGCACTGTAGCTGGAGATGCCACACAAAAGTAGTGGGTGGATGGATAAGCTGTTTGTTAAAAAAAATAGCTGCAACTCCTCCAAAAATCACAAATTGTCAGTTTTACATATCTGAATATGTAGAGGTTAAACAAACACGACACATCGTGTAATTAAGACAACCTTAGAAGGGTTGGTAGTAGATGTCTTTTTTCACTTTGGACAGAGCCAGGCTAACAGTTTCCCCCTGCCTTCAGCCTTTATGCTAAGCTAGGCTAAACACTTCGTGACTCGGCCCCATAATTAATGCAAAGACATGAGATTCTTATCAATCTTCTCATCTCAAGCAAACAAGAGTATTTTCCAAAATGTTGACCTATTCCTTTAGGAAAAGTCCTCAAAAATGACACAAGTACAACATGAAACTTCACTCTTTCATTCCCTTCAATCACTCCGTTCTGTTCTCCTACATAGATCGACTCTATTATTCATATTATCTATCTTATATACACTAATTGGCCATTAAATATTTAGAGGCGCAGAGGGAAAGAAGAGAAAAGCAAAGTGGAAGAAAGAGAACAAAGAAAGAGAAAGAGGGGGGGACTTGGAATAGAGACAGTGAGATGTAGTGCCACATAAAGAAGGAACCAGTCAATGGGAAAAGACGAACGACAAATAAAAAAGCAGACAGAGCGGGAACAGAGGAAGAGACAGAGCCTGTGGTCACAAACTTCCTGCGAGTCCTAGAAACATGCTGGCGCCAGCAAATCACTGATAAACGTAGAGCAAACCCATTTGTCTGATAACTGAAGTGGCTCTCTGTGTTTTTCTTCACGGAGGATGAAGTGAGAGTCAGAACTCCTGACAACAGAAACTGATCCACTTTTATGTTTCTAGGATTTTTCTCTCTATTTCAGTTTGTTTCCCCAATATGGTGTAAGTGAGATTTCCCTGTGACGGTTGTTTTGGCCTTATGGTGCATGCTGTAAATACAAGGGTTGTGATGGGACAAGTGCATGATTTACTACACAGCAGCTAACAAAACTTCAAACATTGCCAATTACATTAGTTATTATTCATGGAAACAAAACACTATATGGTAATGATCTACAATTAATCACTAATTTAGGGCTGCAACTTCACCATTATTTTCATTATCGACTAACCTGTAGATTATTTTCTCGATTAATCATTTTGTCATTGTGTTGTGTCCAGGGTGGCATCTTCAAACGTCTTTTGTCCAAGCAACAGTCCAAAGCCCAAATGTATTCAATTTTAAAATGATATATGACAAAGAAAAGCAGGAATTCCTTATTTGAGAAGCTGAAACCAGAGAATGTTTGGCATTTTTTGCATGAAAAATTGCAGAATCATTTTCTATTGATCGATTAATTCTTTCCACTCTACTTTGCTGAATAAATCAAGTTGGTTTCCTTCCATCTCTCTTGCCCTCTTTCCACCAAATCAGCTCTGGTTCTTGAACCGGTTACGTTCAGGATTCTTGGAACCTTGGTGTTGTCTAGAGAACCAGCCTACGTTTCCACCAGTTTTGAGCTGAACCATTGTAATCAAGGACACATCATCAACGGAGAGCGTTGCACAATGCACAACGGACGTAAACAGTAGGAGCAAGATAGCAGATCGCATTGATTACCTGCAAACTGTTATTACAGATATTTGTTTTCATCCAAAAAACAAGCATGGACCAACTATTAATGATAACAAGTTGTGGAGGTTATTACTAGTAGACCACCTAATGGATAAGGCACTGGCCTCCTAAGCCAGGGATTGTGGGTTCATGTCCTATCTGGGTTGCCCTCTGTACTCACTGTGTAAAACATTGTCACCTTAGCTTGTGTACATACTGCTCTATATTATATATATATATATTCATATACATATTTATTTTAACCCTCCCTTTTATATATACTTTTTTTTTTTGGATTGACATGTATATTGTTCCAGCTGGGAACCAACTTTTCGGGTCCCGAAAGGTTTAGAATTAGGTGCGCAAACCGGAACAGAACCCGTTCCATGTTGGTGGAAAACACGTATCTGTGGCACTTTCCTGAAGGCTACTTTTGCACACGTTTCAGATAGGCTACAAGTCTTGACTGATTTGAGGCGTTTCTCTGAATAGCAATCATGTTGGCTGTTTGTGTCTTGAACGATGGAGGATTTGTCTATTTCCATGTCAAGGAAATATATAAAATGTTGTGCTACACTGTTTAGAAAATAAGAGATCTATGTCATATAGGAGTGGGAAAGCACATCGGAGCTCCACTCTTCTCTCTCTCCTTCCTTCCAGCTCTTTGCCTCATATTTAGCTTGCAAATTAGTGCCGGCAGGTTCACACACACACACACACACACACACACACACACACACACACACACACACACACACACACACACACACACACACACACACACACACACACACACACACACACACACACACACACACACACACAGCTTGCAGGTGGGTCAACACAGGTTGTCACAACACATCAAACCTTATTTTTGCTGGGTGTGGGGGGTGTACAGCCACACACTTAAAAAGGGCACATACAATATTGTTTCTGTGCAAAGAAATCAGTGAAAAGTTGTTGATAAAGACTAGTGTCACTGCACCAATATCACCAGGGTAAATTATTGAGTATTTTTTATTTAACATACCAATTCTGATTCTGAAGGTTCACAGACAAAGTAAAGAGCTAAAGCCTAATGTGACTGTACTTTATTGATTCCCAGGGGCAACGTCTCTGTTCTACATTTCTGAATTGACCTCAATTGTGGTAAAGTCCAACCACCTCGTTCTTGAAGCCATTTACAACAAACGATGAGAATATCATTAGCTCCTTTTCATCCATGTCTGTAATGTAAACAGAAGCAACCTACCACCAAAACAGCAAACCTGCGTGCAAAGAGTCCCGGCATAAACAAAGAGGAGAATAGGCCTGCAAGACTAACTAAAGATTTGTTGGAGGTCAAAAGGATTAAATAAGCATTTTTAACCATTTTAGAAACATTAAAAATCGACTTTAAATGTCCCTTTCGTTCATTTTTCCTCCCTAAAATGTAAAACTAGTAAATGTGTCACTCTGAAATTAGTTGAATTGGTTAGTTGTCCTCAAGGCTGAAATTAGCTTGGATATGACATTTCATCAAAAATAAAATGAACCTACTTAAAATTCTTAAGAAACAAATTTTACTTTAAGTCCATTGGTACCTTTTGGCAGCTTGTCAAGTCAGTCAATTGTCAAGATGCTTCACTACATTACTCTGAGCTTTCAACACTGTACTATTGGCAACTTATCAAGAAAAAGGGAGTGAAAAATACTCTACCACATTCTTACTATACTTAACTCTGGAAAACAGCATCAGTTAACTGGCTGAAATGTAAAAACTTGGGTGCTACTACTGTCAAATTCTTTCCTGTTGCTGCTACAGTGGTCTGCTTTCAGCATTTCAAGCCTGTTTTTTCTATTTTAGCTGTCATCAGTGCTTACAAACCAAACTTAGTTTGCAGGAGATTGCATCAGCCTGAAACAAGCCACAGCCACAATGCAAATATGAATCTAAATTTAATATACGGCGCTGCTCGCTGTCAGTATCATTCACACCAACTCCATTGTTCCTTGTTTGGCCAGCTGTTGATATCTTATAGTTGAAAATGCTCTCGAGGTTTCAGGTGACGTCTGTGACACTAACTAACTGAGGCCTGTGAATTAAAAGGCTAGTTTCCTTCCTACATAATTTATAAGAGAGGTTAGCAGAAAGGTAGAAGACAGGATGTTAGAGGCAGAAATAATTAACACTCACCTTCTGGATGACTGACAAACAGCCTCTTCAGAGAGTTGTAGGTCCCTATCTTGATTGTCCCATAAGACGCTTGTCTTAACAGAGCAGGAGAAATCCTGTGAGGAGAGGTAAAATATGTTTATTTACCTTTAACCTGGGGATAAAGTGAAGGCAGGTGCAGGAGAAGAGAGAGTGCACATCTGTTACTTTCCTCACCTAATTGTGTTAATGTGGCTTAGGATGCAAATCAACAAAATGTCAGAAAATAAGCCTGGATTTCACACACCTCAATAACGCTATTACTCAAAAGCAGAGATGAATCTTAACAACTGTAGACACAAAGCAGTTGAATCCCGCCCACTGCTTTAAAAGCCAAAGAGAAGCTCCTTCTTTTTCCTGTTTCAAAATGGAACACAGTTCCTGTCCCACTGGGCTTCTTTCAAATGTGTAGCTGGATTCAGCGATATCACAGTTCAACCACCCACAGACTGTAACAGCTCTGTGAGCACAGCTTATTACTGTATATATTGTATTGAGCACATGGTGTTTCCATCAGCACGGAGCATATCGCAGGTGTGTAGGAGGAAGAAAGCAACTAGATTTACTTAACAGCACACTGAGTTTAACTAAAAGCTCTCTCGCCCCGGAAACAGCAAGACACCTGGGAGTGTATTCACACTTGGAACTCAAGAGTCCCGAGAGCTGAAATTCTAAGGAAATTCATAAGACGTTTCCCAAGAATTCCCCCTTAAACTTATAATTGAATCCTAGTTTAAAGCCTTACTAAAGCTCCACAGGTAACTGGGGAGAGTAGGTAGGAAGGCTTCTCTGTAGCTACGGTGTTCGTGAGAAAATGCAAAGGCAGGTGTTATCTGATAAAGTGGTACAGAGCAGATTGCAGATTGATTGATGGGGATGATCCATGTTGTGCTGACTGAATTAATTAACCCCATTGCACAATTAATGCTATATCACAGCCTCTGTTTATTTCATTCAAATCAAATGTGCACACCAACTGAACTGCATTAATGGATATAAGACTACACCTGTGTTGTCTGCATCATTGATGGCACCCACGTCCATGTTAGTGAGTGTCTAAGTTATACAGATCTACCAAAAAAGCAATAGTTCAGTAACTACAGCAGAAATTAACCTCCACTTAGGGTTAAATTGATAGAAAACTCCAAATGATTGCCACATCCACACAAATATCAGTAACACTTTGATATTCTTGTGATTATGGAGTGGTTTCCTGTTAGCATTGTGAATAATTAAGGAAGCACACTGGGATTTACCTTGATTTAACCAACAGCATTTAAGTAGAGTATCACACATGGCCAAGGTCAAAACCACCTCCCCGCTGAGATAAAAGTTATTGTATTATACTCTCTGGTGGCCAAATTGTGTATATACATAGAAAGTGATGTTGTTTGTGCAGAGCCTAAAAAAAGCATGTTCCATACCCCGAGTAGAGCGCTCGGATGCCCTCCTCCTTGCCAATCCTGAAGAGGGCGTGGAACATGCCTCTGTAGCGCACCTCCGTGTACTGGGACTGACCCTGGACCTGTAGCCGGGTCTTAGTCAGGTCAATGGGAAATGTCCCTGAGGGTTAAACATATAATAACAATAAGAAGAAAGATTAACTGAAAAAAAATGAAGGCAGTGAAGTTCAGTCACGACAAAAACCCTCACAGAATATTGATAAACTGTCAAATTCATACTGCCAGGTATCCCCAGTTTTCACCTCTCATGTATTATAATTACATTCAAAACAAGTCACAGAGCATGATACATTTTAACCATTTTTAACCTGTTTCCCCAAGTTGCAACTTCTATCCAGGTACAGGAAATGGCATATTTCCTTTCTTGTTTATACATCACAAGAAAAATATAACATCATAATAGAAAAAAAAAATCAATATATACAAAAATAACAGCAGACACTCTAAATAAATATTTAAAAAACTGATACTTGGCTGGCTTTGTGACTCAAATGTAACTATAAAATAATATAATACCTGACTGGGGCTAACTGCCAGGTTAATTACTGTTCAGCAGACTATTGTGTTTTGTGCAAATTATAAAGTAAGCAGTGTGAATGTGTACCAACAACCTGACTTAATTACATCTGCAGTTGCAGGACAATGCATATAATGAGTACCAAAGAGCTTTGATATTTATTCAGCTGGATGCATGCTTCCCTTTCTGAAGCCAACGCTACCACCACTCAGCAGATGCTGATGCAAAATATTCCTATTGCTGCAAATTCATAGAAATGAAAAGACTATTTGCATTGAATATGTAGTGCTATGGCATAACAGCACAATATACATAACGGCTAAGGGTCTGCGTGTTGTGGTGCATCACGTAGCCTACCGAATTCTGCGACAATCGAGGCCATCCCTCCGTAGATGAACGGCTTCCAGTTCAAGTGGACCATCTCCGCGGCGGCGGCTGCTTCCACCTGCTGCAGCCCCGCTAACAACAACAAAACGCCGCCCAGACAGAGGTCAACACAGTGCTGCAACCTCAGACAATACAACATGTCGATAAACATTGAGATCTAATGATGCTACAGTTCAAGGAGGCTCCCCAGCATCAGCATCCCAGCGTACTGCGCCGGAAAGAGACGCCCGTTGTGTCGTACACCGCGGAGAGAGCCATCATATTTGTTGTGGGGTTGCCATTGGCTGCGAGCTCAGTCAATCAAACTTGTAAGCGATTCAATTGGCTGGTGTGCCGGGGAGGGAGTGCCAGTTCGGTGGCAGCAACAGTGTCACGAGAATGAAATCAAGTTATTTATTATCGTTAACGCTGGGCATATGATGAGAAGAAACGCTACTTAATTAACGAAATAAAGATCATCCTTCTAGTTAAGATGTACAATTTTAATAACTGAAAATCGGGCCGTTTTGTTTTTCGTTTTTATTACAGAGATGGCCGTCACAACTGTTTCGGACGGTTAGCCCGAAACAGATGGCTCCGGCTAGGCTAACGGCTAGTCAGCTAACACTTGTGGAAATTACTAGCCAGCTTGTTAGCGATGTTAAAACAGTTAGCGACTAGTTACCGTTACATTCAGCCAAAATGTCACGTACCTGTGTTGTCGATAAAAAATCCGCGACCTACTACTTGACTTGGTTTTCCATGAGTTCACATATACGTGGCTTGACTTCAGTAAAGTGCAAGCAGTAAACTTCTCGCGCGCTGTTAGCGTCCCATTTCAGCTAATGTCAAGTAACAGCTACACCAGAACAGACGCGAGCTTCTTCTTCTTTTTAATGGCAGCTGGCATCCTTAGTGTCGCATTACTGCCATCTTCTGGAGATACTTAACTCCTACAGTGTCCGGTTTGTCAGATATTTCCCGTCAATCCTGACCAAACATCTACTGCCTTGTCCACTTCCACAAATATTCTCCTGTATGTCCCTTAACCCTGCTCCTGTTAGCCCTAATGTATCATTACTTTAATCCCATTATGCCCTTTCTCTCTGATATTCCCTGCAACTAACAAACACATGTTCTACAGTTCCTGGTACCTGACAATGTTCACAAAGACCGGTTGAATGCTTCACAATGTCAAGTGTGGCATTTAGATTACTCTGTCCTATTCTTAATCTAGTCATTATTACCTCTTTTTTCTATTTCTCCCAATTCCCACTCTATTGTGAATTAAATGCAAATGTCTTCCCCTTATCTCCTGACCCCAGTGCTGTTGCCACTCTTTATTGATTTTCTTCTATACAGTACAATGCCCTTTCCCTCTGATTTTGAAAGTTTAATACAGATGTCTATGTTTTCTCTTTTTTTAACAGATAGATAGTTGGTGTAAAAATGAAAAAAATGACACATAGACTTTTTAAGAAAATTGATTTTGTTTTATTGGAGTCAATCTTAATAATGATATTAAGGTATCCCAACACACCTGCTGAATGTCCTCACATACTGTTTAGGGACTGACTGCAGTGAGAAATAGGACCTAGTTAAAGTCATCAATCATATCACCTCAATAGACAACTGTCATAGCCCAGTGTTTATTCACCACTGTTCAAAAGCCGCAGGATTTTTCTAAATTTCATTTATTCAAGCAAACATCTTGACTAAGAACACCTTGCTTGTTTTTTTTTTACCATAACCTCCTGGGTGGAGTGGCTACACATTCAGTCAGTTAATTCAAAACGGAAAAAGTAAAAGTTGTCACCACAGCCTTGGCATCTAGCAGCCGCACTGACACTCAGAGCCATGCTCAAAAGTACATAATCTTTTTAGGTAGGAGGTAATATAATGCCCCATTTACATAACTTGTTGTTCTAGTATTCTAACTGAAATGTCATCTGCGATCAGTTCTTTCACAAACAAATAATCAGTTATCAAAATGTCAGCATTGATTGTTAATCCTGTTGCCTTCAGAAATATGTCACCTGAAATTCTTAATACAACCGTGAGCAGTAGTTTCATTCAGACAGGAGCAGTGAAAGGTATTATAGCAACAACAAGGCAAAGTTGTCTTGTCTGATTCTTATGGCTCCTCTGTCCCTGTCATGGAATTTGTTGACATGACGTATGTGTACATAAGTAGAATCCTCTTGGTTCCTAGCAATCAAGCTGGGTCCAATTTGTTTTCAGTCTAATTGGGTATGGGGAGGGCCCGGTGTTATTGCCTCAGGTGTCAGGTCTGTGTGCCAATATGTCTCATACCCAAGTGGATCCAAGAGGACTCGCTATCTCTCTCTCTCTCTCTATTTGGGTCTGTTTGGGTCGAAGGCATTTTGGATTGAATCTGATCATACTCAGATCTTTCCTTGAAAATTAATTTATGCATGCTGAGTTTGGGTATGTTTTCCCAAATTTTCCAAGCTTTACTCTGAACAGGTGCAACTGCGGGCTACATTGTAGCCTCACTGACAATCTTCTGCCTTGCTCAGGGACAGCTCTGTGGAGGTTGTTAATGAAGGGAAGAAGATTTGCACTGCCAGCGTGTCCAGGAACTTCAACCAGCAACCTCCCGGTTACAAGCCTGTTCTTTTAAGCTTCATTCCTCTGCTGTTAAACAGCAGAGCAGCCAAGCTCGCGGTGAACCATCAAAATGCATTTAAAAGACGACTGTTCTTTCCACCTCATTCGCATCTCACACAGCAAATACCCACAGTGTTAATCTATCTATAAACATTTTCAGATCCTGCTCGCCTCCGCATCTAAAATATAGTCAGAGAATTGCAGTAGTGAACACAACAGGGCAGTTGAAGCCCAATTCGGAGAAAACGGAGTTGGTGGAAACTTCACAATCCAAGAGTGGAGTGACACCATTCCTCTTCTGCTGTTCCTTCTTCTTCTTTTTAACTGGCGATGCACTACTGGAGGGCATTCTTGACAACAGCTACAGTGGCCATAGTGGCAGGACAGGTCCGGAGTTATTGGTTTAAACACATCAGAGAGTGGTGCGCAGCAGTCGAATGACACGCTGGTAAAGCTGCTGGACGACTGACACCAGATTCCTAAGGGAAGGGAAAACAACTAAGGACAGTAAGGAATGAACAGAGAAGTGGGTAGAGAGACAAATGGAGAAAGCCAGGTGGGAAGGAAGAAAAAGAGTGACTTGAGGGAAAAAGCAGCAGAGAGGGAAAAGGAAGTTATACTGAAGAAGAGGCCAAAAGAGCAGCTGTGTCGAAATGAGTGAGCCAACATGCACAATACAGGCACTGGAACTCCTACATGGAAAATCATTAGTTACACCTGTGTTTGACAAGCCTAAATGTCTGCTGTCTGTGAGAAAAATGACACTCATATTTAACTGTTTAACCAAACCACAGAAGGAGAGCACAGATGCAGCGTTTTATTTTATAACCTCTGCCTTTTCTTTCTTCCTCAAGCAAAAGGTCACAGGTTGGCAATGCCAGACCAAATCATTCGATTGTATTCCGAGCACATGACAACATTTTAATCAGATTCACAGTAGAGTGAAGTTTTGTTTGTGTTTCCACAGTGTTTTTTGGATTAGGAGCACAGGCTACTGATCAGTTGCTTATAGCGCAGAATATAAGGGTGACATCAAGATGAAATCAAAACCGCTTGGGTAGGGAGCACACCTGTAGCGGGGGTTACAGCCAGTTCCAGTCCGGCCGGGGACATTTGTTGCATCTCCTTCTCCCTCATTTCCTGTCATTTCTCTACTGTCTGTCTGTCTGTCTGTCTGTCTGTCTGTCTGTCTGTCTGCAATAATTGCATAAAAATACATGGATTCCTGTCAGGTAGAACATTGGACTCATATTCAAACATCCAGTTATTCTCTTGTTAACATCTCAAGACTCCAAGTAAAAAAACAAAAAACATTTGGAAATGTCCAACTTGTCTGTTCTTTATTTCTAACAAACTGTATGTCAAAGATCTTTTTTTTTTTCTTCTAGGAACATACGGTTGTTTTTGTTTTTACATGCACAGTAACCTGGACAAAACTAGTCTAAAATTTTCAAAATATGGAAATAATAACCTCTGAATAAACGGTCAGATGGCCATTGGCTGTAGTCTTTAAGATCTGTTCAAGTACAACTTTTAATAGAGCATCCGGGGCAGCATGAGGGGATGTCTACATACTAAAAACTCTCATTTTCCTAAAGGATAATATGATGGGTGTCTAGAACATCAGCCACTGTCCACGTTTAGCACACTGACACACTCAGACTCACCGAGCTCCGAGAGAGAAGCAGTTGTTGCGGTTTGGGTGGAGGCAGAACGAGGCCACGCAGTAAACACAGCACAACAACATGGACAGCAGCCGTCTCTTTAAGGACATCTTCAGTCTGATAGAAACACAAATGCAATCACTTTCACATTGCCTGCAACACACCACGAACAGGAAATGTGGCTGTGGCTGGTACATGGACACAAAGCAGAAAGCTGTTATTTTTCAGGTCTGGCATTTTACTGCAAAATCTTGGCCCAAATGCCAAGCATGCAGAAATTAAAAAAATTAAAAAACACATGTACTGTAAGCTTTTCTTCTTTACAGACTATGAGTTTGTAATGTCTGTTCACGCTACTGCATGTAACTGTAAAAGACTTGGGAAGAGCAAAGCAGACTCTGCAGGCCAGATTTAAACAGTTTTGTCATAACAATAAGGCTGATGTTGATTTGTGTTATTAGCTGACTAGGAAGCTATTCTATGTAACCTTTAGTTGACCAGGAAGTCTTTTGAGATGCATTATTATTCTTTTGCAGGAAAGACCTGGCCAAATTGGCAGCCTGGAGTAACATATTGTCACATAAAACATTCAACATTCACATATAGCACAATGACTCAGGACATGAGTGAATGCCTGGTATTAAGACAGTGTTTCCAAATTACATTTGTCTTAAACATCAATGGGTGTGTAGTACGAAACTGCAGTTTTGCCAAGTTCAGAACAAACTTTGGTGACACTGAAGCTTATCCATCTTCATGATCTGGTCTATAAAAAATAATGTGTCTGCTCAGAGGGGAGAAAATAATCTGAAATGTTGTTATATTACATCCCCCACTCATAAATCAGATTGTGAGCACATCCCCACTCTTACAGTATACTTCATTAAAATGACAGATCATCAGAGTAACACAGAGTCCTTTTCTAAAAACACATTTCTACAAGTTATCTGTAACATCATGAGGTGAAAGTGTAATAAATTTGGGATTTTGTTCTTGTCAGTTTAGTTCTTGTCACTACACAACCCCAAGACCTCCGATACGACTCCAACTCTGCTGCAGGACACACTGATGTGTGACAACAATGGGAAGCAGCAGCCAAAATCCCTGCTCCTGTTGAACGCATCACCCTGAAAACATCACACACATAGCATCATCATCATCACCTTAGCAATTCTGTCCAGAAGAACTCTTTCCTCACAGATTGATGTTCCAAAACTGGAAAACTTGTCGCTTTGGTTAAAATACCCTCAGCAGATCCTTCGAAACAGATCCCAGGCCCAGGCGGATTTACAAGAATCCGTCACAGCAGTTGGAGGACGCCGTTGGCAGAGGTGTAAACAGGACCCCGGCTTCCTGGGTGCTGCTGGGCACTGGGCACAATTACTGCTGACCCACACTTTGTTTTGAAAGCTCCTGAAAGGTCTAGCAGGGTTGAATAACATTCCTACATTGTGTGTCTGTTGGAGCTAGTTTGGCTTGTTGGGAGGTGGGGTGGGGGACGAGAGGTATTAAAAAGAGGATCTTTCCTCTCAGGCTGCTGTGGACTCTGTGCTCTGTTGCTCCGGGCTGGCTGGGATTGTAGTGTTGAGGTTTGAGGATGTGTTTGTGTGACTGAATGGGAAGTGTGAAAATACTGAACAGTCAGGCTGGGCTAACACATTCAGATTCTTACCAGTCAGTTCTGTTTTTCTCTTTGGCAAATGTTCTACTAAGGTCCAGTTGTGTTTAACTCTCTATGTATCTTTCACACAAACTGTATTTTGCAGTGCACATTTAGTGCATTTAGTGCAAGTATACAGCTAGCCAGCGGCTGTGAGGCTGATCTTAGGCACAGCTGTGCTTTAAGCTAAATGCTAACATCAGCGTGTAAACATGGTCACAATGATGATGTTAACATGCTGATTTTTAGTAAGTAATGTTTGCCAGGTTCAACATATTTAGTGTGTTAGCATGCTAACATTTGCTAATTAGCGCCAAACGAAAGCAACAGTTGAGGCTGATGGGAATTTCATTAGTTTTGTATTTATTTCATCACAAATTAAAGTACTGGACACAACCTGATGACGGCACTAGATGAAAAGTCAGAGGATCACCAAAGTTACAATTCATAGACCTTTTTCACAGCAAACATTTTGACTTGAGATAGCAGGAAAAGCACATGTGAAACAAATTTCATTAATGATGGCTCAGTTCCATCAAGTGTCCCAGTAAACCATGCCAGTGAACCAGCATGCACAATACCAGGACCCTGGAACTAGCTCACATAAATGGAATGCAGCTGTTTTTAATGTTATCAATTACACGTGTGCTTCTCCTGCTAGGACATGCCAAAATGTCTGCTGTGAAAAAGGTCTGTCATGTGGGGGACATGACTGTCTGTACCAAATGCCATGGCAATCCATTCAGTAGTTGTCGAAATATTTCAGTTTGAACCAAAAATGTCAGCCTCATGGTGGCGCTAGAGGGACGGTCAGGTGATTATCAAAGTCATTAGGATACACTGTCTGGGAACTATGAATGTACAAAGTTTTCTGCCAATCCATGAAAGTTGTCAAGCTATTTCACTGAATAAGTGAAAACTTTGACCTGCTGGTGGCACTAGAGGAAATGTCAGAGGATCATCAAAGTCATAAAGATTCATCTTCCAGGGACCTTGAACATCTGAACCAAATGTCATGACAAGCCATTCAATAGTTGTGGAGATATTTCACTCTGGACCAAAGTGGTGGATCGACCGACTGATGTCTTCGTTTTCGCTGGAGCCACATCGCTAGCATGACTAAAATCTAATTTTCATGTCCTTGTTATCTTTTCTTCCCCCTGAGATTAGAGTTTGCATCAGTCCCTGGTTTGATGGTTTTGAAACAGTACAGTGACACATCTTTCTCTTTTACATTCCTAAATTATGTCTATGGCATGTGCAGCATGTGAGCGATTCCTGTACCAATACTTAATGTTCTCTTTTATTAATTTTGGTTGTTGGCAGACAAATGTAATAACCACAATTTAAGATGTTTGACAAAATGATCAAAGTAAATTCTGCATAGAGGTCGTTTTTTAAAAGACGCAACATTAATATCACAGTGAAATTAATATCCCAGTAAAATGAAAAATAAAACTTAATGAGCACACAATGCCACCAAAAACACAGATACACAGACGTTTATTATTAAGTGTTTCAGTAGCTACTTCACTGTGCACCTGTAGGTGAGATAAAAATTCAAATCAATTATTGTTACGCCGGCTGATGAAGCAGGTAGACCCAAATGCAGGACGCCAAGATCAGGTAGAGTTTATAAAGGTTTTAATTCAGTATAAAGAGTTCTTCCATCCAATAAAGTCGAGGGGCACAAGAGCATGCTATGAAGGCTTGCACACAAACTACGATCTGGCAACAAGACAAAGGAAAACGCCGACAATATATACACACAAGAGGTAAAGGGGAACAGGTGGAAACAATCAGGGCGGGGCAAACAATCACACAGGCAGGAAAAAAACAATGGCAGGAAGTAAAGGGACCAGAAACGAGAGGAAAGGTAGACTTTTCAAAATAAAACAGACATGCCAGAACAGGAAACAGAAACATGACAGACATGAAACTTAACACAACCGACGAGACATGACAATTATACAGAATTTTAACAATCCCCTTCATTATACAATTCCTGCAAGTTAAGAAACAGACATAAGTGGTGGTCGTGCTTTTTGTGTTTCCTTTTCTTAAAATATGATTAATTTTGAGGACAGTTTGGGTCATCATCATTTTTACTTTTTGAAATTCTGATCCCTTTGAACAATCCCTTGTCCAGCCCCAATATCCTCTTTTATCTGGAAATAATGTTGACTTATGGATTGAAGTCAAGTGAAATAAAGAAATAAAGAAATTCTCTCGAACACAACAAACTAAAAGGTTATTGGCATACATGCTATCAAAAGCTAATCATTAACCAGATTAAGTTTAGGCAGGGATGTCTCCAGTCACTTTTCTTTTAGTATTTTTCTCACAGACTGTAGCTGCTGCTGCTGCTCACTCGTTTGAGAAGCTGGTGTGATGCCAGGTGATGTTTTGAGTGTGTGCAGCGAGAAAGCATCATTAGCCAGATCTATTTGTGTGTGAATCTTAGTGGAAAATGGTCCCATCATGCCAGATGTCTCTCCTGGGGACTCGGGGTCCAGAGTAGGACGGCAGCCAGCAGGGTTAGAGTTTAACCCATTCAGCTCTGTACAGCACACAAACATGGCTGTAGCTTTATATTACTGAATGGATTTTGGTAAACTTCTTATTTAAGCTATACTGTTTTTTTTTTTTTAACAATATCACTCTTAATAATCAATACAGCACATGCAGGAGTCCAAGGACCCCCAGGTTTACTCCTGGAACACTGGACACTCAAAATAAAACAATTAGGATATAATTCAAGTCAATGAATGTTCACTGTAGTGTTGGTCCAATGTTATTTCCTTGCTTCTATGATTATATAATGCATTATATATGAGTCATAAAGTTAAAAACCTGCCCAAATGACTCTGAACCGGCCCAATATGGATCAACCATACTGGGTCGGGGGGCTGGAGCCGATCCTAGCTGACACTGGGCAAGAGGCGGGGTACACCCTGGACAGGTCACCAGTCATCACAGGGCCAACATCCTAACCATGTCTTAGTTTTAAAAAAATATTCTTGATAAAAAATTATAAATGCAGTAAATTGATTATAAAAATAGAGATCTTCCTGCCCGGCAGAGAGCCAGCAGGCAGGCGGCTGGGACAAGGGTCAGTCCCAGAGAGGCAACAACAACGGATGAGCAGCGGAAGGGTATGTATGTTTTTGTGCTGTTGTGTGTGTGCGTCTATATGCTCTGTGTGTGTGTGTGTGTGTGTGTGTGTGTGTGTGTGAGGGGAGGGGACAAAGCAGACCTGCTGATAATGCTGTGAGTGTTTCTGTCCTTCTGCATTTGTTGAAGAGATTTTAAGGACACTGATGAGAACGGGGAGATCGACATGGATGCTTTAGCAACAGATTCACTTTCTTATACTTTGATATGAGTCTCCGTGGAAACATGACATTGGATTAACCTAACAGGACAATATTGATTATACAAGATTCTTCATCTAGTGGTGATCACACCGGCATGACGCTTGAAGTCTTTGCCAATTAAGTGCAGTCACATGTTGGAGCAAGTTCTTTGATGTATTTGATATTTTAGTATATAGTTTTTACACAGTCTTAGCCTTTCTGAAAGTTTTAACCTATTTTGTTTTTGAGTTTTTTCTAACTGTGATTAACGGCAATTTTTGCGTTATAAGTTAAAAGACGGATTCTGATCGCAACAATGTCAGTCCAGCCCAACCACATACAGGTTTTGTGAATTTCACCTTAAAATCTTTGGGGGGGTTTTGTGATTAACATGTCATATTTGATTGGACATGTGAGCACCGAGTCCTCTGTTTGCATGACGCCCGACAGCATGGACTCCAGTGAGCCGACAACCCAAAGTGACGTGAAGCCTCGGGTGATGGGTGTGATCCTGAGCTTCGCCTCTTGCCTCATCATCTCCACAAACCTGCTGGTGGCAGCCGCTCTACTTAAGCTACTCCTCAAGAAGAGCAGCCAGAGCTGGTGCTTTGTCCTCAACTTGGCGCTGGCCGACGCCCTGGTGGGTGTGGCCATCACTGGCCTGGCCGCAGAGGACTTCAACAGCAATAGCAACAATATCACTGAGAACCAGCAAAGCCATGTCACTGCTGGACCTCCTGCAAACGCCACGCCTGCCGCTCAGGGCAAGGCCCGGTGTTTGATGCGGATGGCCTTCGTGACATCGCCCTGCACAGCATCCATCATGTCCATGTTCCTGATCTCACTTGACCGCTACGCAGCCATCAAGATGCCCCTGCGGTACTACCAGCTGTCTGGGAAGGGGACAGCAGTTGGGTCCCTGCTGGCTCTGTGGATCAGCTCCCTCACTGTGGGATTCTTGCCAGGTGAGACTTAGAGATGTAGAAGAACTGATTAATTACTTTATAGTGTGTTAGGGTAAACAAAGTTGACGTTCAGACAGAAAATAGTGCATTTAAAACATGCAAGGGGCTGTGTTGTTGTGGCATGTCATGTTGCAAAAGGTATTGGGAGGTCAAGTTTGAGTAATATATCTGTGAATTTGAAGGTTTATCAGATTCCATCTCAATGGTTGTCAGGTAAACAGTAGAATTATGCAATTCATGTTACCAAGTAATCTACCAGGAATGTGAGCTTGCATGTATTTGTGGATGACCAATCCCAAGACTGGAGGCAGGGGTAAACATCTAGCCTGTTTGAAAATTCACCCACCAACACCTCTAACGCTGACTAATTAACATGTATTTTGTTTGTTTAACCCATACTGAATACTACCCATACTGCTTTGCAGAACAAACGTTTTATGGAAATATGAAAATAACTGAGTTTGTATATTTATAGCAAGAAGCAGGGGGATTTCCCATTTCCTTCAATGCTGTCACAGTTTTCTTGGAGCCAGCTTCTAGTGGCCATCACGGGAACTGCACCGTAAGGCACTAGTGCTAGTGGTGGTGAAGCTCAAACATGACTGACTGCTGCTGCTGGGTGATTTTCCCCAAACATTACGTTTCTGACAACTTTTCCTTACTGGAAAAAGCAAGGAAAAGAGGAAACATGGGGTGACATTTTTGTTTTTGTAGTATATTGATGGACTTTGAGGACTGTTTTCTTGATAGTTCGAGAGTGTAAGAAGCAGTAGTGTCATATGGCAAATAACCCATGTCCTCTGTTTCTCAGTCATGGTGCGGCAGCTGCAGGCGGACGGCTACGATGGCTTCTGTGCCTTTTTCTCCGTCATTCACCAGGTGGGCATCATCGTGTTATTCAGCCTGTGCTTCTTCCCCATGCTCTCTGTATTTGTTTACATCTACCTGGACATCCTGAAGATCGCCTGCAGCCACCAGAGGCAGATCTGCCAAGTCAGGCAAGCTGGCTCCAGGACCGCTGACCACCAAGACCATCAACATTACCAGCATCATCACCAGCATCAGCAGCTGAGGAGCTGTTACTGGAGCCATGTCAAGGCCCTGAGGACAGTGGCGGTGCTTGTGGGCTGCTTCTTGGTCCTCTGGTGCCCCTTCTTTGTGACGTGCATAGTGCACCTTCTGTGTGAAAGCTGCGAACTCACCGACGTGTTGGAGAATTATCTGTGGCTGTTGGGGCTGTCCAACTCACTGATCAACCCTCTGGTGTACGCCTTCTGGCAAAGGGAGGTGCGGCTGCAGTTAGCAGCCATGTTCTCCTGCTTTACCTGCAGGCCATTGGCTGCTGGACCACCAGGTGTTACAGAAAGATGTGACCCGCAGCCACCTGTCCTGACTGAAGCCAGTGTTTCTGGTGGAGACACCCTCAACCCTTCGCTGTTGCAGCCAATTATCGATAAGGACAAGGCTCACACTGTGCAACTATCTGCCACGACCAGCTTGTGAAAGAAACCAGAGAAACAATGCCAACAACAACATGGCTAGACAGAGTACATTATCAATGTGATATTCTAGATCTTGCAGAGTTCTTACAAAGAGAGGGACAAAGAGAGGGACAAACATAAACAACTTGTTTTAAGAGCTGTGAAGTTTAACTTGTTCCACTCTCACCCTTTCTTTCTGAAAAGCTGAAACATTTCTGTCCAAGTTTGATGCTAAATTGATATCTACCAGATAGTAAAATGTGAGGACCCCTTCATTTTAACCAAGATAAAACAACAATTACTGAGGCCTTGACATTGTGCCACGTCTTTTTTTCCCCCTCAAAAGGTGAATATCTCTGTTCTGAATTTAAAACTTTATATCTAAGAGCTAATTCTGAATAAGACCTGAACAGGAATGTGAATTACGTAGGTATCTTCAACTTTACTTTTGCTTTAAATTGATTTATGAATTTGACCTCATTTATTTACAACCATTTATTTTATTTTATCTTTATTTTTAATACTGGAGTTGAGAGAAGAGTGTATTTTACATTCACATCTTCGGCACTGACCCGGGCCCCATTATTGAGACGTTTCTGGGAAACAGGGCCTCAATACTCCAGAGCGGCTAACAGAATAGAGGTCTGTAAGCCAAAAATAAAAATATTAAGTATAACTTTCCATATTAAATTTACAATGGTACACTGATTATAATCCATATAGACAAGTATCACTCCATCACACATGCACCATCCTGCAGCAGAATCATTCTGTACCCTACAGTACTACATGGGCCTACGCCCGATTTGACCCAGTTCCTTTAGGCCTGAGCCCGATCCGGCCAAAACTTCCTCTCCCTTTCTTTGAGTCTAGTTTTCGGGCTATCCATCATCATGTGTTCAGTACAAATGTATCTGTAAAATATGTTGACAGTGAACAAAATAACAAATATCACGTGGCATTCAAGGAAAATTCTTCTAAAATAATTTTGAGTCATGCCGGTCAGTTCGTTTTGACCGTGCAATAAACATGAGCAGTCACACAATCAAACACCAGGTTAGCCAAACTTATTTACAAGAGAAAACGAAGGCGAGCAATAAGATCCAAGTTATATGAAACCAGATCTTTTCTTTCAGAACACATTTGCGTAACAGGAGATGTCTTTTGTACAAATGATCTTACACAAAGCAGAGCTCCAGGTTTGTTGTCACTCAGTTTACCTGCTAAGTGATGAGAGCACAGACCATCCACCTCTCCCTGAGTGACAGTAGGCAGGGGACTCATAAAAGTGACAGCACTACAGTATAATTTAGAGAATTGTTCCACAGTTCCCAGTGAAACCAGAGGGGTTTAGAGGTCAGTAGCAGCAGGCGGCAGGAAAGAGTTCAACGGTCCGGTTTCACTGTGGAATCACTGAGTGTATGAGGGGCGCTCACTGCCTTTTTGAGCCCTTTATGCACACTTCCTGGAAGTCTGATTTCCCACAGAGACTTGCAGAGGACACAAACCCACTAGAAAACAGAGGTATATGCATCCTTGGTGTTTGTTTTGACTTGTGTACTTATTTGATGTCTACCAAAAAGGAGAAATTTAAGTTGAATTGATTTTTCTGCAGTGACAGTTGAATCTTTGGTTCTGACTAACACTGGTGATATTGTAATATTGGTGAATTGATGTTTCCAGTGTCTGTGGACAGGAACTAAAAACAGTTTGCAATATAACTTCAATTCAAACAGCCACACAGACAGTTAACCAGCTGGGGGCTGATGTTGTTAGCCCTTGCTAAGTCACATCTGTGATTTGAGCACTCCTTCTGTTACTCCGTGACTCTGCATGTAACAGGGGGGTGAGGTTACTGGACCACTCGTTGCTGTGAGTTTGGACAGACTGATAATTTGCCACCACCACACCAAGACCCACTAAAGAGAGACAGCTAACGACCCCCTCCATTCAATAATGTGTGCAGGAGCTGCAGATGACTCAGCAGGTGTTGAAATAACATAAACGAACAGGAACATCTTGTCGAATCAGTAATAATGTTAGCAAGCTAAGCTAACTAGCTTTCCGATCTTCTGCTCCTCCTCCCCAAATGAGACGATCTGCAGTGGCTTCACCGTATAGCATCATTTTGACGATATACCTCGCAGACACCACTACTTTCATGTAGGCCACATCAATTCGTGCAGTCAGAAATGTCCAGGTTTACCACCAGAAAAAAAAGAGTCTTATAGTCTTATCCAGCATTTGAGTCCCAACTTTTCTTTATAAATCACTGTTTTCTGGCATTAGATTTTTGTTGTCTCTTCTGTGCCAAGTAAATTGACGCAGGACAAATCTCAGATAACACACAGCAAAGGTCATGAGACAGACTGGAACCCATGACATTATACATAAATTGTGTGTCTTGGCCCTCGGCCCCGCTTTGTTTTATGCTGCTTTATTACATCCATGTGATTTAGTAGCTTTAAACTGATGTTCCTCAGATAGCAGACAAGCCTGCTGTTTATCTGAGCAGCTATTGCACATGTAATATTTTATAGCTGGATAACTATTCAGTCATGTTAACTTCCTCGGCTGCAGGAATCTTGATAAATATCGTCCACTTTACGTGTCAGCAGTCTGTATCAACAAAGCAGCTACGCCAGGTGATGTCGGGGTTTTCTACCTGGGGTTTGATAGCCAACATTTACTTTAGACTGACAGACTGCAGTGTCTACATAAAGCTTATCAACTGAGCTGGAAATAGAGCTAATTTACAGCTGGTTCTTTCGTCATTTGTCATGTCATGCTGTTATACATTTAGGCTTTCAGCAGTGCCCAGCAGGGTCATGCTGGGTTCTTTGTGTATAAACCTAAAAAAGGCCTGTTGGTTTTGAACATATCACCGTGTCTGAGACAAAATACATTAAAGGCAAATCCCTGTTTCATACATCCTGGTCTTATTTTAATAGTTTTGGTCATCATTTCTGTTGGTAATCAGTGCTGGGCAAGACACTTGAAAAATGTAATTAAACTCATTACATATTACTCATTGACAAATTACATTATTTTACATACACTTTCTGCAGTAGTCTGCAGCATAAGTCCTATTTCCATACTACATACTAACTGTATACAGCATATACTGTATACTAATCTTTTTAGCATCCTGTTTTTTGCTGTTAGTATACAAGAAATAAACATACTTTACTGTTTTATACTAATAAGAAATTAGGCAATAAGTGTGCCATGCAAATGCAATCACACTGCAGCTTTAGAAGCCACTGCCAATTAAACTTAACAAAGAAACAGCAAAATGTTTTTTTCAAAAACTCAACAGATATTTGTTTTCTGTGTTACTGGAGCCGCTGCACCACCATCCATAATTAGTTTTGGAATATATTGAGTATACTTCATTTTGTCACTTTTTTTTCCACCATT